>CABFOQ010053419.1:16499-31838 GCA_900660455.1 Gephyroberyx darwinii
GGGGGGGAGGGGGGGGGGGGGGGGGGCGGGTAGCTAGCAGTGTGCTTAACTTTATTATGCTTTTTTTATTGCTTCGTGGACAACTGAGTAACGATCCCGACTGCCGTGAGACTACTCGGCCTCTCCTGAATGTCAAACAACTTCTCATAGAGGAGAAGAAACACAGCCACACACATGTTGAGGCCTCTAATCTGCTGGAGCAATGTGTAATATGGTCAGCGAACATTTCAAATTGATCGACAGTACCAACTTTAAAGTCTGTCTAAAATTTCCATTGGGGTCCGTCTTGGGTGCTTCCTGTCAAAAGTAGATCTACAGCTGCCTGTGTGAGAAAAGCTGGTCGACAGGAGAGAGACCTGCCAGGGGGGTCAGAGAGGAGGAGGCGGGGGCGATCCGGGCTGTTCCCGCATGCATGGCGAGGATATTTCTCCAGGGAGGCATTCTGGGAAACACAAAATGATAACTTAGTCAGACAGTTCAGCCACAACAAGCTAAATTTGACCACATGCAAAAGCCATCATGCAATTTGAGAAAAAAAGCCACCGATATTTTTGCAAATGTATCACAGAAATCAATTTGAATTTGACCATAATCTGTAATTGTAGATAATTGACTTATCTATCCAGCCATGCTGCCAAAAGCCTTTACCGGTTGGCACAGTCTAGCTGCACAATGAATCAATATTTGAGCACAGGAAGTAACCATGGTCGCCCTTTGAAATGCATGCCAGAATTCAGCATGAAACCGCAACAGCAGCTCTCCCCTGGACAGAGAAGCACTAACGAAATCACACAAAACACTCGGACCGACTCACCAGCTGCCTGGCCATGGACCCGAGGACGCCTTCTATATCTAGAACCCACATCTGTATGGGAGAGAGAGAGTGAGAGAGAGAAAGAGAGAGAGAATGGGTGAAAGACAAGTGACAACCAAGGGCATTAATCATTTAGAGAGAGATGTTGCGAAGTGGAATTGGCTGATCCCCCGCTTGATCACAACACACCTAGTTTTGCAAACATTTTCTCCATTATATTTTGGTTGATAAAATATTTAGCTAGCTCAATTTCCTCCCAGGAACCGCTCACCCTCGCTGCACTTCTGACAGCCGGGCTTGATAGGACACAGAAAGGTCTGCACTCGTAAAGGAGGTGTGTCAGTTTCAGGTACCCACCCAATTGAGACAGTTTTGCTTCAGTAGCGTTCATAAGTAAAACCCACCATGTGTCTGACACATTTAGTTTTGAACACAGCATATCTTAATAGCAACACGTATTGACACGACATATGTTGCTATTAATATGTTGATGTATGATGTGTTGAAAAATAACACAAATGTGCTCTTCCAGACATTAGACACATGGATGTGATGAAAATCACACATCCTTGTTACATCGTTATGAAGGTTCATTCCATTTCATCAGCCAGTCCAGGACTCCTAACGCATCCAACATACCTGTACATCTCCTTGTCTCACATCGATATGTCTCACATCCCCATTCATCATATCTCCCTGACCTCGCGTCTCCCCGTCTCACATCTCCTCACTTTTGTGTTTGTCAGCTGGCATGGTGGCCTACTGGTTAGAGGGGTTGTCACTGAACCGGAAGAGCCAGATGCAGGCCCCGTTGTTGGCAAATATCCATCCTGTTGAAGCTGATTCACTACCAGCCCCAGGGGTGCTGCTCTGTTGCTAACCTTGACCTCTGACCTCCATGGACGGTGGCAAGCAAAAAGAGAATTTCAAAATCAAGCCACACTATACTTCAATGTGCAATGTTCACTGGTAATAGTATATAATAACCCAACCACCACTAGGAACACCTAGTCTTGTTGCTGTGCAGTGTTGCCCTGCTCTTCCTCTACATGTGACTGAGCCAGACCTCTGCACTAACAGCATTTTCTGGCCGTATAGATAGTACAGTAACAATAGCCAATTCCCATCCATAATGTACTCAACACTGTCTCAAAAGGTTTTCCCATTTATCAAGGCCATCATAAGAGCTATAGGAGGTGCCATACAATCTATAGATAACTAATGGATAATTGTCTTTGATTGATCCCCTGGACAAAACTCAAAGGCATTGTACTAAGCAGACTGTCCACATGGTTTAGTATTGACTGGGGGAGCGTTGCTTGGGAGAGAAAACCACACACAGCATTGCTGAGTTCAGTTTAGTTCACAATTAAATGTGCAGTAGAGGTAAGAAAGCCTTTCCTCGGAAAACACAGCAAAAAATATTATATTTATGACAGGGCACACTGGATATGTGTGTGTCAGAGAGAAAGAGACAGGCAGTGGGTCAGAGGCCAGTAAGACAGTCTTACTCTATAGCTTTGTCTTTTCTCTATGCTCCATTCCCGTACGTCCCTCCACTGCTCTGGCAAACGAGCGCTAGCTGGCCGGCGGTCCGGTGCCCCAGCCATGCTCAAGGACCCGCTCTCCCCTCCAACGGTGTTGCCACAGTCACAGTGCCGGTGTCGCCACACTGACCAGGCACACTCACTCAGGCGTCGCACAAAGTTTCAGCACGTAACTTGATTCTAGAAACTGATACTCTTCGACGCAGAGCCTTTTGTGCCGCAGCTGAAGAAACTGAATTGTGCTATTGATGTATAGAGTAGCAGAGTAGGAGGTGCGGCCACGTAACGGAGGAGACAGTCCTATTATTTCCCTAGTTTGAATAAACCGACAAAAGACCCTACAGTTCCTATAATAATTCCAGATTCCGCTACACTGCTGCTGATGAATTGAAATGGTTGGTAGTAAGCATATGGGTATAAACAGTAAGGTGTGCCAGGATGCAATGTGCAAGTTTTGCATGCACTGTTGGAAAGGCCTCACCTGCTCAACTCATTCCTACTGAGTCTGTTGGAGGCTGCCTGAATGTCTGTGGAGAGAGAGTGCAATTGCAAAAATGTGCAATTTTAGACAGAATGTGCCAGTGTTGTAGGAGCTAAAGACCCCCGTGACATACTTATTTCCGATGTTTGTTAATTGCTATTGTGGTAGACTATCAGCCCATTAGGACTAATACTCCTGTTTGTCCATTTGTGTCAACCTACTGCCTAATAATTCACTTGCATTCCATCAGTGTAAAAATGAGTCAGACGAGGGTCAGATGAAAATCACCAAGCTTAGTTTCTAACTGCCATGGAAACACAGAGGAAAGACTAAGTGGCTTTATCGCTGTAACATGAGCGCCTTTGAATACCAATACACCTTCCTAAAGAGCTCTGAGCGATTGGCTGACACCGGAGGGTGATGGTTTCATTCGGTCCCTAGAGTTCTTATTTTAGTTATTTATTCAAACCTTGATTCCAACAAAAGGGTGACACACAATAAAAAAACCCTCTTTGCCTCAAAGTGACCGATTTGTGGGAAAACAGCTTTGTTTACCCACAAGCTGCAGGACACGGGGTCACTCTCTGCCGCTGCTCCCTTGTCACAAAACCAGAAGATGACAGCTGCTGTGAACTACGGAGGGATACGCCTGCCGAGACCAAGAGTGCGGTGTATCATTCTTTACCCGCAGCGTGTGAGGTAGCGCAGGGATCCTCACTTCTCCGTGGGCGAGCGGCTGCTCTGCACGGCGGCCGTCTCTTTCTCCTCCGACTCTTTTGGATGGCTGAGAGGAAGGAGGGGTGCAGGTGGGGAGGAAAGGTGAAGAGGGCAGAGAGCATGATGGTAAATGAGTGATGAGAGGTTTTGAGGAAATATGTGTGTGTGTGTGTGTGTGTGTGTGTAGTGGTGGGTCTCATTTTCATTTTGGCATCTCAAGCACAGAAAGCCTGTGAAGTCAGTTGGTTGCAAATGCAAAGTGATGTGTCCCTGTTTCAAGGCAGCACCCCGCATCATTTGAACCGACAGTGATTTTGTTCCTGCAGTTTACGAGGAATAGGGCCAGTTGAGACAATTACCCAGTGAGTGCGCACACAAGAAATTGGATTTCCTTCCACTGTCTTTGAGCCTATCGAGACTAAAAACATTGCTTAGGGTTTTTCTGTTTGTGAATTTACACCATCCAGTGTCAATCTTCAATCAATCATACAATCTTTTTTCAAAACGTTGTGGTGGATATGTCGTTTCAGAACCAAACCCTCCTTGCTGTTGTCACGTGAAAAACCTTGTAACTCCAATTTTGGTGATGTTCATATAGGACTCTGTGTTGAGAACAGAAAGGAAAAATAACTACCAGAAATAGGATATTGTTTGAGACACTGATGTTGTGAGATGTGCTCTCACACTCCAGCAAGCTGCATTGTGGATATCATTTTCTGATATGCAGAACAGTGGTGTCATATTATATATATACACTAATCACATCTATAGGGCATGCTATAATTACAGTGAAAATTAAGTCCTTTGAAAAATAAAATATAGTTTAGCTAGTTACCAATTCATGGTAACTACCCATGACATGCTATTTAATTAATGCCTGCTTTCTCTAAACGGGCTAAACTAAAACTATTAGCGTTTTCACTTTTATAATGCAGTACAAGGTTTATTACTTTCATGCAATGGTGTTTCTGAGTCAAAGAGCCAATATATATATATACTGTGAAAGTCAAAATCCATCACACCTCTCATCAACAACTTTTAGTCTTTGAAATCCACTGTACTGGTTCCATGCAGAGACGTTATTGTTACCCAGTTAAAATTGTCCAAATAGTTGTACATTCTTGAGGAATAGATAACTATTTAATACCATGATGGTGAAAAGCTAAAGCTATGGGAATAAGAAACAGAATAAGTTGTACTTGTGTTATGAGAAGTTGTAACAGTTGTAACTTCTAACACAGATGCAGCAATGTGTGCTCCAATGTGTAACGTTGAAAAGCAAAATGTGTGTATACAATTTGCAAACTTGTCCTCCTGCAAGAAAATCACACATCAAGTGTTGTAAATACATGAGGTTGGAACACAAATGTGCAAATTTGTACTCCAAACTATAAATTGAATAGCAAAATAACATCAAATTCATTCATGTGCAAAATGTATGTTGCACATTTACAAATAGCTGTCCGCCACTGCAAATATCACACACATGCATTTAGCCTTTCAAGTTCACAGATCAAAGTAAGCATTTGGACATTTGGGGAACAAGTTTGTGAATCATGTGACACTCTTGTGCATTGTATACAATACAAGCACAATGTACAGTTTCTTGTTTCCATATTTCCCTCTTAAAGCAGGTACACATGCACTCTCGTGCTTTTGCCCATTAAAAGCCACCTACTGTAATTCACCGCTGCTTTCTCTTAATGTAAGTCCAAAACAGGAGAAGCAAGTAAATGTTTCACTGAATGTTGAATGAAGAGCTACTAATATGTGAGTGATTGTAGTTTTATTATCCAGTAATTGACTCGGGGCCCATTCCTCACTGGCCTGGTGTTTCTGAGAGGAAAATAACTGATCCTCAAACACTGAAAACCCATATCCATTTACCCTCTCATCAACAAATGTCTTTAATCGCCAATAAACGTTCTTTGTTCTGCATTTATGTTTCAACCCTTCAACATCTGAATGCAGCGTCGTTATTTATCCGTTTGTTCGGGTGAACGTTGAAAGAACAGGAGGGCTTATTATGATTTGGTGCATGTTTGTAGCTAGCTAATCAAGTAAATGATGTGTTTGGATTGTATCATCTTGGGTCTTTCCTGTGGTAGATGTGAGAAACTTTCGTTCTGCATTATGTCCCATATTCTTCATCTCCTTTTGAAAGGTCATTTTTTAGGCATTTTGTTTGGTATGAAGTGGAGAGGAACCAGACAGATGGGGAGAGAGGATGACATGTGGCAAAGTTCACAAGCCAGAATTGAACCCGGGATATTGCGGGTTCATGGCATGAGCCACCGGGACAGTCGGTTGTCATCCTACCTGCTTAATAACACATTCATAACACATGATTATGAGCTTTATAACAGGCAACTCATGGATGCCAGCTTTCATATGGTCTTCATGTAAAACCAGTTTCATTTTAGCATACCAGCAACAATGGCAATTTATTTACAGCTAGAATAAAAATGTAGCGATGGATTTCAATATCTCAGCAGAGTGCAGAGCACTTCAGCGTCAGCATCCTTTGGTCAAATTTGAGTAGCGTTCAAAGCTCAAGTACGGTAGTGGCATATTGATGTGCTCTGTTCTTGACAGCAGGGTTGAGGCTTATTGCCGTCTTGAGATTTATATTGGAATCACCGGGAAGCATCAGCTTCAGCTTGAATAGGCTATAGCTAAACTATCAACAGCTAAACCAAAACATCTTATCACAATGAACTTTTTTTTTTTTCCTGCCATTTTGTGATGCTTTTCAATCAAAACAACCTTCGAAAAGGGCACCTTAAGCCGGCGGCAGCTTTTGGAGACTGACAAGGTTGTTGTTGCACTCAGCATAATAATCTTGGCATTTGCAATCAGTATTTACTAGTGAGCCCAGCATGGCGGCTATTTCTTGGAGATGCCCTTCAATGATAAAACATCCACCAGGAGGCTGACTAACTGGGAAATGCAAAAACATTTCCCAGTAATCTGTGCTTGTTTCCTGGCACACAATCACCTTGGAATCAATTCAAGCCCCAGACCCGAGTGTTGTTCACAACACATAAATGCTTTGTTCTTCCTCGGACGCCGAAAGTCATACTGAGCTAAAGATCCAAGGACGGACACTGCCTGGGGTGGGGGTCTGCAGTCGATCAGGGCTCAAGGAAAATGGCTCTCATGCGATGGTCCAGATTTTGTCATGCTCAGCCATTGGATACGGCTCGCTCCAAACCTCATTACACGTAATCACACGGAGAGGTCGATATGACAACATGCTGTCTGATATTCTGTGAGAATGCAACGAGCCGTAACCCAGCCTTTTAATCCACTCATTGGAGGGGCAGTTTCTCAAATGCAATTTATTCTCCAACACTGTGAAGATCCCTACACCTGAGATGATGAAAACAATACCAGTTCACCGAATCCCAATTCAATTAAAGCTTTCCAATCCCGCTGCCCACAAACTAAGTCCTAATTCCCTAATGTGATATGAAGGGGTGATGACAAAACGTTGTAACGGTTTCTCTGATTGATTACTGTAATGTTGAAATTGAAATAGAAATTTGCTCCGCTACCTGTTACTGAGGAAAGTAATAATATTACTGTAACGCGTTACCACCCATCACTGGGCGTGACTGTGTATAACTGAATGAATGGCGGCACTGAGGAAGAGCATGCACAGTCAGAAAAGCCCTGCCCTGGATGACAAGAAAAAGCTTAAAAAACACTTACGGCTCGACCTGGTTGTTGTAAAAATGGCGCAGCATGACAGCCAGGGTTGAGAGGACCATGATGGTGGTGCACATGGTCCCCGGAGGCCACCGATCTGCAGCTTGGGAGCCAGCAGGGTCAACATGAACCATCCATGGGGACTACGGCGCTCTGCTTCTGAGGCGTAGCGTTAGCCTTTAGCTTCAGCACCCTCCTTAGGTGTTTCTTTATCCTTCTCCCCACTGGCCTGTGAACAGGAACGCGGGTGGATTAGCCAATCCCGGATTACACGGGATGACTAGGTGCATTGAGGCCAGGCCGGGGCACTGTGAGAAACAGATAAGCTGTGTTGTGATGTGTGCGCACTTTCTGTGTACGGTGTTTACCTTGTAATCTCCAATGAAAGGCATCTTTTAGGGCCTGCATGCCAAAAATAGGCCAGGCATATTTTTAAATTTGTACTCTTATTGTTTGATCCTGTGCTGTTGTAAAAGTTGTTTCATTTTCCAATTATTTCAGAAGATATTGTACATTATCTGCATAAAATGAAGAACTGTATATCAGCCAATAGAATGGTCTGTACGTCAGTTGTTTTGTTGTTCACTGTAGGTTATTATATCAGGCAGGTTTGGGAATTACCTGTGTTCCCTCCTCTGTATACTACACTCCTTGTGTATGTGCTCTGTAATGCCATGCTATACATCGGTGAATAATGGAGGATCACCTAGCTTCTCAAGCCAGGTGGGAGCTGTGTTCCCCTTGGATACTATGGCATTACAACAACATGGCAACATGACGAGCACGGCTCCAAGACATGGAGGGAATGGATACAAACACACACACACGCGGTGAAAAGCCAACGCCTCCCCATTCTCTGTCTCATTAGGCCGAAGTTATATATCTTCCAGACAGCAGGACGTGGACTTACCAGTGTCACTGGTGACATTCCCCACAACGGTACCCATGACTCTGCTGTCAACGGCCCCCGTTGCGAAACCTCTGGTGCGCGGACGGCAGACAGATTGAGGCTCACAAGAAGTGGTTGCCAGGAATGTCAAGTCGCAGCGCTGTGGCTGTGCATCTCATCTGTAGCTTTCAGATGCGCTTGTGCTGCCTAATTGGAAAACTCTTCAGGCTTCCTCTCAAGCTTTGTGTTGATGGAGAGCTGCTCGGACCCACCAACGCTTAAAAATCAGGGGATAAGTGTCAGAGAGCTGTGATTTGTGTTGACCGGCGTGGCTGGCTGGCTGAGTCCTGCTCTGGGCTCGTTTGACTCAAAAGAACCATATGATTTATCGGGGAAACGTTTGCGAGCATTGTGAGCCATTAGCTCACAAATTACCCGAATTTCATGAATATAACATTGTATTTCATTTGTTCACCATATGGATCGATGCATCCTGGAATAACGTGCCATTTGGTGAACATTTTTTCATACATGTGGACCCATGAATCCCTAACCATAGCAGTACCATATGCCCCACCTTTTGAACTGCACACCTGTTCTGAGAAACTCTTCATTCCCCACTGGTACGTGTTGGAGTCCCAAATGACATTGTCACACCCCAGAATATTCAGAATTGTCATCGCAAGCCAATGCAAAGTTACAAGGCTATGGGTGGCTGCAGTTCATTCACCTCATTTACAGGATCTTTAAAGTGTACTTAGCTGTTGTCTGATCATAGTAATGATCCTCAGCAGTAAACCACCTCCCCAAACTACCAGTACACGATACAGGTCTGTGAATCCCCAGAGGTGATGAGTTACAGATCTCCTACCAAGTCTTGCTCCTGTGTGTCAGTTTATAATTAGAACAACGAGATAATCCCAACATCTGTGGAACTGCTGACAGGGACAGATGTGTGTGTGTGCGTGTGTGTGTGTGTGTGTGTGTGCATGCATGTGTGATTAAATGATTAATGGTAAGGCATCTTACAGCCTAAGTAGCTGAACACTGGTAACATGTTGAGATTTTGCTCACCAACATCATTGGTGAATGCTTATGTTAGAGTGTATGTATAGGTGTGTGTGTGTGTGTGTGTGTGTACAGACACATGCCTGCTGTGCTTCTCCGATGTGCAGAGTCTGTCCAGGTGTGTTTGTGCATCAGCACCATGGGAACGGACTGTCCCTGCTTCCAGCGCTCTCCAGAAATGACAGTCTCTGGTGGGAGGGAAAATGTGTCGCCATGGTGACAAGTCAGTGTCCTGTCAACCACGCAGCGCACGATGGAGTCACCCGTGGGAGAGCGGCTCCGGAGGTGCTGCTTACCTGCAGGAAGACTGTAGCTGGTAGAGGGCGACTGGTTATTTCAGGCCACTTGGTCAAGTTTATTTATCAGGGGACTTACTGATTTTATATAAGTGTCTGAATCTGATTTAGTGGACATGGTACTGATTCTTAGAGGCATGATGTAGCCACTGTGACTTTTACTCTGAAAAACAGTGACAAGTATGGGATGATAAATAACAGGGCTGATGCACTACTAGGCTCTGGCACGCAGCATGTATGAGCATCAACAGAAAATTCCCCCGAAGGAAAATTCATTCATTTTAGACTTGATACAACAGTTTCTCCTGGCATTTGACGATAAGCTGATGTACAGTTTGAATAAATTATCGTATGGAACGAAGAAGCAAGCGCCTTCCTCCCTGCGTGAACCTCCCGCTGGAGCCTAAGATAAAGAGTGTCGCCCGGAGCGCCGAGCAGCGAACAGGCAGCCATTAATCATTGATTAAGAACATTTACATCTCATTTCATTTCATTATCTCGCGTTCCCGAAACAGTGGGAGTGTCAGACAGAGGATGTGCACCTGTTGGGACGCGCTGTGCTGGGTTATTTGTGGCCCCAGTCGGAGAGGAGATGAAAGGAAAAGAGACTTTGTGAATTTGCGACGAGGCTGGAGAGACTGAGAAACAACTGTCCTTCAAGAATAACACAATTCCCAGCGTTCAAGTGTGTAACAGCTTTATCTGTCCTTAGCTTTCCTGCTGTTTCTTTACAATAATCATTCTAGCATCACAGAAATATTGTAAATTGTAAAAAAATGCCTAATGGAGAATATTATGCTGAAGCCACATGGGACATCTGTGAATAAGAATCCTGAGAGTGACCCTTTAATTTTTATTATCTCTGTTTCATCCTCCTTCAGCAGATGTCCTCCCTCCCATGTAATGTTTGTTTGCCAGCACACCCATCATTCTTTCTCTCCGTATACATATGAAATCTACTAACCGAATTGATCTTTTGCATCTGATGATGATTGACGCATACCACATAACCGAGATGTCATAGCTTTGAATCCGGCCCGGGACCTGAGTCGCATGTCATCCCTCCAATCTTTCCTCTCTCTCTCTCTCTCTCTCTACTGCTAACTATCCAATAAAGGCAAAAATCAGAGAAGGGAAAAAAAAGTGCCATCACCAAATATTTCAGTGCTCATAGTTTTAATAATGCCTGGCAGGTACGTGTCCTTTCAAGCTGTCAGTGCTTTTCTAGATGCTTTTTTTGTAAAAGGTCCCCAGATTTTCACAAACCACCGAGGTGATTTGGTGAGTTGTATTGTATTCGTGCCATTTGTATAATTGCAACCATTTCATTCAGCCACTTTTTAAAGCAAGGTGGAGTGTTTCTTCTTTCCAGTCCATTAATATGATATTTAGCATCGGTCCCTGCTGCATAAGAGTATCCAGACACACAGCATCCAAAGAGAACTGAAACACACCTGTCCACAAGTTAGAATAGCAGGAGGCAAGGACAAGAGATGTGCAAGTGAGCCCGCCGTTACTTCACACCTTTCACATGAAGGAGATACTGCTGGGTAGATCCTGTTTAGTTTGGTCTTTGAGTCTATACCTGGAGGTTATGGAGCAAGAGTGAATTTGTGACAAAGCCTCAGTGTTCAGGTCTCTCTCAGATGGCTGGCGGATACTGATGGAGCGAATAAAGATACAAACTGTGAAACTAAGTGTTTAGAGTCATGGGAGAGTCAAATGTAAAATGTAAATAAAGGGCTTTCCCTCTGGCAGCCACCGCGGAGGTCCTCAGCTCTTTGGCAACAGTGGCTGTGAATGACCGATTTCATTTCTAAACTCATGACTTGGCCTCTCTCGACAGAACTAAACAGACATACTGTGTTGTTTTTTGACCGGCAACCAATCATTTCACCCCCAATACGTTTGATCGCTTTTGTGTTTGGATAATACTAGCTTGTTATCTAGCAAATTATAGTATCTGTTCAGCTGGGTGCCGTGGTCCCGTTCGGCCAATCTGGCGCCTAATATCAAATCCAGGAATGCCACATCGATGGCTGTGTTCTTGTGGAGAAAAACACAGAGACAAATGTACAGTTATATTTTATTGATGGTCAAGATGCGTTTTCACCAGGTCTGCAAAGGTACAAGTCTGTGGTAGGCTGTGCAAACATGCTCCAAACACTACAAAGCCACTGCACTCCCTCCCACCAACAACGCAGTATACAATGACGCAATCATATACAGTATTGAAATACATACATAGAATCCTTCTCATAGATATATTTAGAAAAATATAAAGTCCTACCTTTTGAACTGATAGACAAAAACATTTCACAACAAAAACCACATCGTTCCACATATGCTATGATGCCCTTATTTGCTGAAAGAGAATGTCTTACTGAGCAAAGGAGAGTTTGGCTACTTTCAGCTTAGAATGAGCAAAATATGTATTGGGCTAATTGCTGCTATAGTACACTAGTTTTGCAAGGACACGCCCAACTCCCCAGCCGGGGTGACGCATGTATGTGAGAGAGAATAGAGAGAGGGTGAATGTAATAGGGATGTGTTTGCGCATACGTGTGCATGCATATTTGTTGGTGGATGTCCACCGGGAGGGGAATTTTGCCAAGGATTGTGGGAAGGCGAGCTGGCAGAATCTGCGAGCGTGGCGGCGGGGAGGAGTATAGCGCTCTCGGCTATTTTATGCACATTTTTAAATTGGAACGAAGGCGTTAACCAATCGGGCGAATAGTGGGCGTCTGCTTGATTTGTTCGCGAAACTGCCTGTCATTCGTTCCTCTCGATACAAACACACCCAACATTTTCGAGCGTAGTGTCAGGGCGTTGTGTATGGACGTTAACCATGTGTGTGTGTGTGTGTGTCCATGCATTTATAGTGCGAGGAGGTAACATGCTGCATAAAGACGCAGAGGGATGTAAAACCTGCAGCTGAGAGAGAGAAACAGTACATCTCCATTGTGTGTATGCCAGTGTGTGTGTGTGTGTGTTTGCGATGGGTTTCACACCGCACACAGCGTTTAATAAACAAGATGTCGGGGGAACTCTCCTTAACACAAATACTCCTCAACCGAGGGCTACTTAAGGAAACTAACAGACCTGACCTCAAAGGAAGGCCTCTCCATCAGAATGCGTTCGCTGACGTCAAAAGTTGGGCAAAGAACGGGACTGGTGTTTTATTTTGAAATGGAGGATTTACAACTGACAACAGCTTACTTGGCTCTTTTACTGCCTCTGTAGCTATTTGAGCCAAAGTGGAAGGAGTTTACCATGAGATTTGTTGGACTCCATGTGTATTTATCCACCGCACTCCCGGTCATTCATCAGCCTTATCCCTGTGATGACACGGGGCTTACGACTCTCCAATTATACTTGAATGGAATTTGTTTAATGGAATCTTTTAATGAAATCCTTTAGTTGGATGTCGAAGGCTGTTCTGCACAGCGGATTAAGCTGCGCTCTATAACAACATGATTTTCCAACTGAGATTGGTCATATCGATACCAACATTTTTGGATTGAAGCTGCTGATAGTCAATGGTTTGTGCCAGTATTCAATATGTTTAAATGTGACAATTTTCATGCTGAAAAATTATTCAGCATTATTCAGTATTCAGCGTTATTCTTGGCAGGCCTCTGAAACAGCATTTAGACCATGGGACACCAACATTCACCATTGAAACCCAGGATAATAATAATATGAAGAATAATAGAGGCAAGCCAATATACTGGTCTGGACCATATCAAAAACGTCACATTTTGGATCCCCATGACGTGTCCTTGAGTAAGAAACTGCATCCCTGCCTGCTTGTTCATTTTAAGTCAGCCTAGATAAGCCTGTCAACAAAACGCCTGACATGTAAATATCAAATCTTCACTGATGAATGAATCATTTAGTCTAAAGTAAGGCCTCCTGCAAGTCACTGAAAAAGATCAAATGTGACGTTTTTATCCTTTCTATTTATTCTTGAACGGAAACTCCTAAGTGAATGTAGGAGACCGTTAGCAGGATCGTTCTCAATGGCTGACATGGCTTGATGGATCGAAGACAGAACAAGTTCGGACCATCTGTCCGGCCATAATTGTTTTTGTTCTCAATGAGGCAGTCTCAGCAGAAGCAACGGCGATGTTACAGTAGAATGACGAGAAGAGGAGACTCATAACTTCCTAATTAATACCAGATGCCGATGCCAAGTGGGACCAGACGGGAGATTCTGGACGTCACAGGAGCAGATGCAAACCGAAGATTGGGTCTAATGTCCAGCCTAAACTGATTTGCCGCGTATGTTTGGGAATTGAGAGGAGGGAGGCTTGGAGCTGGCCACGCCAAACAGCAGTGCAAGCAGTCCCTGACGGCAACAAGGTACGGTTAGGTCAGGTATTTTAAAGCAATATACAGAGGGCATATATTATTTGGGTATCATTCCTCGTGTTAGATGGGTCAGAGGTCCGAAGAAACATACCCCATGGAAGTTCAAAAGCTGAGTGAGTTTCTTAAACCCGTAATGGAGTCTTTAATGCATCGCGTCTCTCTGGTGGGGCTTGGGAGAGGTAAACTGACTGACAGTCCTATAAATATTAACATAGGGGAGGTCATATGGCATGTCTGTGTGTGTGTGTGTGTGTGTGTGTGTGTGTGTGTGTGTGTGTGTGGTTGCTGATTCTCTCCACCGGCTGACGCATCCCATCACACTTTTAGATTGCAACTGTGTGTTGAGTGTCTACGGATGGATCGCGATAGGCAAGTGAGATTCAAAGCGTGTTTTGCCGGTCTGAGTGACTATTTAGCAACAAAAAAGTTTCCCGAAAAAGAGTTTCCAACAGCCCTCTTTTCAACGCGACAATGAGTTGTAAACAAAGGCAGAAGAGTATACACACTTGCCCACAGTACACTTCTACAAACAACACCTCAGTTAAAGTTAAACAAGACATTAAGAGCACACAATGCAATAGAGAGAGCGAGGGGCGCAGGGACCCCTAAACATAGGGATATAGTAGTAGAACACAGAGAGTATCTATTAACAGTCAGCAGCTCCATGGTCCCATAGCCGGGGCATCCTAAACTAACTGCCCCCTTCGTAACCCAGAAAATTCATTTGTTGTCTTAGCATTTCTTAACCATTTCTTAAATATCGTGAGGCAGATTCATGGGCACAGGTTAGTTTCCACAGGAATGAACTTGGCTGTCTAAGATTAAAGTAATAATCCGCAACATTTGCCGATTGATATAACCCAGTAGTGATTCAACCTATAATCACTATTATAGTTCATGAAAGCTTTTACATTTGCTGCTCTAAACACCCAGTGTAATGGTAGGTCTTTCCTGGGAAAAGATTTAATAGAAGAAGAACTGGGTAGTCGGCATGAGCAGTGATAGCCACCATGGCTGAACAGACAAAGGAAACAGCGCCACCTACAGAAACTCAAACTTCATCAACAGAAAATCCAAGGAGAAAGACGTCACAGCAGTGGACACGCTGGATTGACAGGTGATCTCTGGGAAGTGCAGTGCAGAAACACCACAGCGAGGAGGCTGAGCACCAGAGATGCCAAAATAAAAAAATAATAAAAACAAATCTCACGGATTACCACTTTAAGCTTTGTCCATGTCTGTGAAATCATCCTCATAGAACTCCTTGCAACCCCCCTCCTTCCTCCATTCACAATTTATCTCACACACCATTTTCTTGTTTCATTCTCATAAAGTCCTCAGGAAACTCCTTTGTCCCCCCCCCCACTCTAACCCATCACACAGCTGAACTGGAGACCTGGACCCAGCCCACCTCTGTGTAGGCCCCCGTCACGTGCCAGTAC
>CABFOQ010053421.1:0-32087 GCA_900660455.1 Gephyroberyx darwinii
CTTCTTTTCCCTGCTGCCTGTCTGCCCTCACAGGACGCTCTTGTGCTGCCCAAACAGTACAACGCGGAAACTAAATTCATCTCTGTTAGCTGGAGCAGGGCAGCGGTCAGACATTGGGAAAACAAGGCAAGCCCTACAGAGATTGGCTTAATTGAGCTCAATTGCGCCGATGAGATGGCATACGATAGACCGGAATGATCTCTTCTAATGAATCATTACTGCATTAAATCACCCATTTTAGTTCTGCAAACAAAAACGATTTGCCCCTACGTGCAATCCAGTGGTGTGTCATGCTTTCCTGTGTTAGTAGCAACAGCTTCGATTCAACATGGAACATAATTGTTGACTGTGTCATACAAAATTGTCCACTCTTTTTGTTTTAAATGACATATCTTCTATTGAGATGTGTGGTCTGTACGGTATTTTATGACGGAAGCAAAAGCACACATTCAGGCGTTATGTACCTCATGTCATGTCGACAATATTTGAGAAGTGTGAGCATCAATCTGTCAACTTGTTCTGTTGTCTTAATGCCTCATCAAGAGCCGACAGCAAGCTGTAATTACGGACCCAGCTTGTTTTGATGTTGCTGATTGACACAAAGCTGACAACACACACAACTGTCATCAATTATGAAGCTCTCCTCCTTGTCTACATGTTTATGTACTGTTGGACTGAGATCATTAAAAGAAACCTTGAAGAGCAGATTTTCACATCACACATTGTATGAGAGGAAAATGTCTATACTGCACACAAATATTTTCCTTTACGGTCCCTTAAAAGGTCTATTGCCATACTATCAACTGAAACTATCAACACATCATGAAAGTAGGCAGCTACATAACTAACGGAGCATGCCGGCCAAGAGCGACCATTCTGCATTGCATCACTTCACTTAATCAAAAATCAAAAGTTCTGGAGACATATTTTTTTCATTTTCTTCAATTCATTTTAACTAAAGATAATCCATAAGCATATGTAAAATGATAATGATGAGAAATTAAATGAAATTGTGCTTTACTCTAGCAGGACGTGATGGGATAGTTAGGCTAGCAAGCTAACGTTTACGGTGGCCCTGAAGTGCAAAATAAACTAACAAGTCAGAAAACACAACAGCAAGTCAGAAAACAAAACACATTAAAGTGGCTCAAACAGGAAAGGGTAAGTACTTATTGAACAATGAATCATCGTCACTGATTGGACGAATTGTCTGTGGGTCTGGGTGAATAGGAAAACCCATAATACCCCAAAACACCAACTGCAAAACTTCAGCCTCAAGGTTACAACACACACAATATACCACAAAGAGTAATACATAGTCTGGTTGTCTGTCCCCGGTTTCTTCAATACATTCTAGTGTTGTTGACAATTTCTTTGCTCTTCCTCTACTGTTTGTGCAGCAAAATAGGTACTTTCATTCCTCCCAGACAAGCAGACAGTGCGTCCAATCAGAGACAAGGAATCATTGCTCAATAGCTACCTACCATTTCCGATGTGATTTGTCCCAGAGACAATGAACTGTTTGCCTTGTGAAATCGTGTCTGGTTTGCAACTACCGTAAAGTCTCCAACTCAGATGCTTAATGGTCGTTTTTTTAAAAAAAAGTCTCACAAAAGCTCAGGCTCATACACACTTTTTACTGCGCCACTTCAACAGATAGGCAAAGAGATTTCTCATCATTTGATGTGGCACCTATATGTGTGTACCTGCTCTGTGTTTGTGTGTGTGTGTTAGAGAGAGAGAGAGAGAGAGAGAGAAACTGTGACTATGTGCAGGTGCATCTGTGAGTAAGTAAGAGATTGAGTGAGTTTGTGGTCCTTCGAGACTCTACATTCTGTCTTTATTTACCTTTTTTTTTTTTTTTTTAAACAATTCAGCCTTTTTCCCCCATAGATTGCTGTGCCATCATTGAGAGTCAGCTGGCTTCTCCCCCTTGTGTGTGGTGGAGACGCTCTGACTGTGAAGAACGGTTGTAAAACGTGCCGCTGCTAAGCGCCTCTCCACTCGTCCCGAGGGAAATACAGCCACTGCGCTCTCCCCAACCTTGCTTGGTTACATCCACAGGATATGGGGGAATGGGAGGAAAAAAGAAACAAATGCAATCATGACGCAGGTAGAAGCTGCTTGGAATGGTAATGCTATTCTAATGACTTTGAGGGAATGTCTTCATAAATGTCTGGTCTCTGGGGAGGGAGAGGGGAGAAGCAGGACCCTTGTGTGGATGGGCTCCTTTTTTTACCATGAATAAATTCATGTCCACTCCTGTGTGCCGGTGCAGGCTGTGTTAGCTCATCAGGTATGCAGCTGGTTGTGCGGTCCGTCCCAGGAGAGGAAAGTTTGTAAACATGAATAATAATTGGGGCCAGGTCGACGGGCGGGTTACCTGCATGTGGGTTCCAGAGGCGCACTTACCCAGTACACATCCATTTAGTGGAGACTTGCATTAGCATTTAGTTTGCTAACGTTTGATCTCTTATCAGGGCAAACAGAATAGAGGTAATTTCTAATTGCCTTTAAAGGAGATTAGACCCTATATAACATGGGGAATGGGTGGCAGATAGATTCAATGGCTCCTGGGCAGCCAGGGTGTTTGACTAGACTTAATATTAATTTGTGTTAGCCACCAGTACTATAGTAAAGTAAAACAAATGTTTGCAATTTGAGTTTGAAAGAGACCGATAATGAAATCTGTTATTAGTAGGGTGAATATGCACAGGAAGGTTTGTGTGCAGTAGTCCACTGTCTGCTATAGACGGGTTTCTCTGCAACAGGAGATTCAATTGCCAAAGAAATATTCATTTTTTCATCATATGCGCTCTACAACAAAGTTATGTAAGTATGTTTATGTTCCTAGTGCTCTTTGTGTTAGTGTTACTCATTTTTCTTTTACTTGCAGATGAAATTCCCTTTTCTGACACACAAGGAAATAACTGGAGAACCACCCATCCTTTGTTTTTCATTGCTGGAGGAGAGCTAAGGTCTAATCATTCTGAGTTCAGCGCTTTCGGAGGCGACACACCCCACAATTTCTGTTTCTGTTATACTGTTTCAGTCCCTCTTGCACCACCCTAGCCCTGATACAGGACCCTTTGGGAGTCTTTCATCATATGGCTGTTTACCTCATAGGGTCCTGTATTGCTCCATTGCTACGCACAAATAAACTTTTATACTTTGTTAAAGACAGGTATAGTCTCAACATTGTAATGAAATCCAAGATGGCTGACAGACACCTTGAACTCTTCTTCGGCACTTTGCATCCGCGCAATATGCACGCTGCTTATTGCGGGGACGCAAAGTCCCGAAGAAGAGTCAGCCATCTTGGATTTCATTACAATGGAAATGTTGGAGTATACCTGTCTTTAACAAAGTATAAAAGTTTATTTGTGCATAGCAGATGGAGCGCCACCCACCGCCCCGCAAGTAGACAAGTGAATGATTATGGACATCTGGTTAGGTCAGTGAAATTCGACGTATTGGTTTCGTTATCGGGCTCGCTGACTTTCGTGTGGTAAAAAGTCAATGGAGCAATACAGGACCCTATGGGAGAGGTAAACAGCCATATGATGAAAGACTCCCAAAGGGTCCTGGATCAGGGCTAGCACCAACCCAACCCTCTTACAAACGACCAATATGTAGGTGAGTCTTTAAGTGACTAGTTAGGTTGGCAGCAATGTCAATGCTTAGCAAGTGTCAAATCAGTAAGTATGTTGGCTTTACAGCTGCAAAACTCAACACCTGTAGCTCTGTCTTTGTAAGTATCTAAGCAACATGACAGATACAAAGACAATAAAAGAGAGATAGCTAATGGCAGTTAAGGTGATGTTTCCATTTTAAGCTAATAATGGTACTTGATTTTAGTTGATGTTAGCTAGCAAAGCTAACATAGAGAGTTGTAAAACTAGCTAAATGAAATGTTACGGTGTCTTTGCAAAGATGAAGTTAAACGATAACACCAAGATAGTAAACCTCAGGAACATAACTGAATGCACGATGATGAATCACAGGACAAAGTGAAATGTGGTTTCAGCTTCTCTCAGGCGGAGACACTGAGCACAGGAGTTTCTGTCCCAGGGTTGCGCGCACACCACCTAGAGTTTACTAACAAGAAACAGGTCTATAAACAACATAGCTATCTCAGTTTGTTAGTTTCGTGTGTTTACTGGCTTCAACAGTGTTGAAAAAACATTGAATTGTGTAAAAGCAGACTGCGGCACATCGCGTAGCTTTCTGAGCGTCGGGGGGGCGGCTAAATTACAACTCAGGGGTTTTATAGATTTTATAGAGAGCCTCTGGTGGCCCCAGGTTCCTGACTTGTTAACACAATGACAGGACGCTGATGATTAATTAAAAGCCTGGTCCATTATTACTGTACCAAGAGAGTCTGTCTGATCTTGAAGTGACATTGGAGCAGGAGGAGAAATCCAGTCTTTAGCTATTCTGCAGCCATACCTTCTCCTGGCACTAACAAGCCGCTGACAGCAAACAAATCTTTGACAAGTCCCCCTCCTTGCCCATCCCCCTTTTATAGATAGTCTTAAGACTTTAATCCGGATCCAGTGACAGGCTCATCTTCAGTCAATAGGGTAAAGAGAAGCTCATGCTAGGGATGTGTGCACTTGTCCAAAGGCTGGTTCAAGCACACATGCTCTGAATCCTAAACCGGAGCTCACCTATTGAAGGAGGAAAAGACATGTGTTGTTGGGCTCCATTGTGCATGAAGCAGTTTGATATTTTATTTTAAAATTCTGTACAATCTCATCTACCTGAATCTCAGACTTGGAAAATGACCAGCCTACTGAATGTTTTTTTTTTTAGCTCATTTAAGAATTTTGGATAAGGTTGGGCTGAAATTTAAAAAAAAGTTTCAGTGTTTTTAACTTCTCTTGGACAATCTCCATATTGGAGGAGTTAAAGGAAAAGGTTCTACTGAGGGGTTTTAAATGATAATTCTCTACTGAAATAAATGAATCAACCTTCTGTGACTTTGTCCAAGTCACAACAGTGTGACTTGCTGCCATGTTAAGTTCTTGAACTTTTAGGTTATGTAGCCTCGCGTATGTCTCCCATGTTTTATGTGCACGGTATCTCTGTCCTGTCAGCAGTGATCCATGCACAGTCACATTTCAGAGCTTTAAGCTGGAGTGTGTGAGAGGATCTGCTGGTTATAGCTACGTGCCCTGCAGGTCCCAATCTGTCTTTGTTAGGCCTGCTGCGTGGCCTATCGCACATGCCTCAGCTAAGACTGATCACCACCGTCTCTACCAGCCAACCAGCAGCTAATATTACACTTCACATGCACTTTGTAATTGTCACAAGTGACACTTTAACTCAGTCCCTCGCTTACAGCGACAACCCCCACCTCCACTGTATATGTTGCTATATGTCTTATATGTCTTATATTATGTCTTATAAAAATATATCCAAGGATTTTTTTCTTTATTGTGATAGGAGGCTGTGAATTGAAGTAATTACATGTGAAAGAATCATCACACCAGCTGCACCCTCATTGTTTCAGCATAAAGCCCCTCTACATTGACTAGTTGTTAACATTATCAGGATGTCAATAGTCATTATTGCTTATCTTGTCTTGATTAGCCCCTGAGCTGTAAAATCAATTTTGTATAATCCAATCCGATCCTGTCGGTCAAAAGATCATATTGTGTAACGACTCACTGTACCAGTCAACCTCTTTCTCCTACATTCGTTTCCTCCCTTTCCAACAGCAGAAGTTATTACATTTCAAAAGCCATAAAGCCACAACAGTATAAATCTAATTCACTAAATCACGGCATCACTTTTGCCCTATCTCTCAGTGGGAGAGTACAGGTCACACAGTGCTAATCGCAAGGCTAATAATGCTGGGTAATAGTTGTAAACAGCAGCTACACAGAATATCAATGATCAATACAGATAAATATGCCAGTGTGAGGAATGCAAACGCTCCGGTGCAGACTGTCGGCTAGAGCTGGAGGACATGACCTAGCTTGGCTTAGCTCCTCATTGGGAGGTTACCTCTCACGGGGTGATTGTGAATCTCCACCATCACAGATCAGACTTTCCCAGTGATCCATATTCTAGGCTGTAGCCTTACCTCAGACATCCACCCCACGGAAAACCTCTTCAGGTTATTACTCTGTAAGCTCTGTGAACGACTCTATCTCTCCCTGCCTGATTACATGATCAAGTACTTGAGTGACTAAAGCAGTATGTAGGAATAGAACATAGAAGTGGTAATAATCCCCTCATTTCCACCCAGCAAATCCAATTTCACCAGAATATTGTGATGGATAGGTGTTCATACTTGAGTGAATTTGATGGAAGCTTGCAATACCGTGTGGGAATGACTGAGATAATGCAATGTGACATTGCCATGAGTGGATTTGTTTTTCACGTCTTTCCTGCTATAATTTAATGATCCATTGAGGAGTTGGAAATCAGTGTTTACTGAAAAACAGTTTAACATGTCTTGATAATTAGGTGGACAACTCTGTTAATTAATGGCACATTGAGATGTTGTGACTTTCGAAACAAAGAGTGAAAACAGACGCACGTTTGTTTGAATCATCAACATATTAGCAGCAGTAGCATAGTGGAGAGAAGAAAAGCTGTAGGTTATTGAGGAATTGTCCCTGTAGCAGCCCTGGCCTAAGCCCTCCACGTCTCTGGATCAGGGTACACTAATTTGATTTCACGGCATGCCGTTAAAGATGCATTAATCTTTCCTAGACCATCACATGCCCCTGAGCAGCTGGAGAAAGAGGGAGAGTGAGACACAGAGAGGGAAGTGGGGCTGGAGCTACGTGCCTCCCATGCTAACAATGTTCTCCTGCCAACAGAAACGCATCCCTCCAGGCAGGCCGTGTAAACAGTGCACACCATCTCTAAATCACATTCACACCCTCAGAAACTTTCTCCATCTCTCTGTGCCTCTCCCTCTCTCTCTCTCTCGGAGAGCTGGGAAAGAGTGGTCAGCTGGCCCCTTTAGCTGATGTCAGTATCATGTATCATAAGTGGTTTTCTTCATTTTAAGGGGATACTGAGAATACTGTTGTCATCTACCTTGTGTATGTTTGGGGTCTTTGACATATCTACTAGTACTGCTCTGCAGTAATTGTGCTAGTACAACTATTTTGCTTAATCTGTCCAAAAATATTTAAAGAAATATTAAAAATTAATTCCATTCATTTGTTTAATTAAATGAAATTTTATATTTTCTCTTCTTACATTGGTGTATCACTCCATCTTTGTCGCTATTTGATCCTTAAATACTATGATTGTCTCGATTGACTGTAGTGCTGTCAACATCAGTATGCTGTGCAATGCATTTCCAGTTCCCATATATATATATATAGCCTGGGCCCTATAGGTAGGCCCCCAGACAGCTGCGTGCAGTGATAACTGCTGTCACATAATCAAAGCTAATCCATAGCTGTAAGGTAACTTCTCATATCTTACTTTTGAGCAAGGCGGGGGAAAAAAATCCATCAATGAGAAAATGTCCCCAAGTCGATTTTGGTCAGTGGAAATCAAAGAAGGAGGAGAAGAAGAGAGAAAAAAGATAAAGGGGACCACCACAGTCCCACACCCTTCTTGCTGGTAACCCCCATCCACCCCCTGTCCCATTGGCCTACCCAACTGTCATCTCGCTCTGGGGTACAGTGCAGCTTTGCCAACAGCTTTTTTGCCTTGTTCCATTGATCCATTTTAACTCGCTAGTGAACACATCAAACGCCACGTGCCATGCAGAATCCATACCCCCTCCCTTCACGGTTTTCAAAAGAAATGATAAAGGCATGAAAATATGAAAATGCTCTTCACAGGGGTCTGTGAAGGAGGCAATTTCCATCACGCCCATGTCTATTTCCTATGTAGGGAAAATAACACATTTCTCTGATGTTCCTGCACACAGAACAGTAGTGACTACTGTTCTGTGAGCTACTGAAGCTTACAGAGAGGGGTGAACAGATTGAGGAGTATTAAATTAGGGAGGAGGCTGGCTTTTTTTTTATCACTCTTTATTTGGTTTACACCCCTGGGGTATGTAATCATAGCCATGGCAAATCCTTGGATCGGCTTATTAGCATATTCAAATACCCAGAATTATTTGTTCACATAAAACTTTGTGTTTGTCCTTGATAAGCTTTTTAACTGGTCTTTTGATTACAGCGCAGTGGTATATACATGGTGGACAAGCCACAGTGTGAAAGCACCACTAGTGTCAACAAAAAAAATCTTTTGGGAAAATGTCAAAAAACAGAGCACCTTTATGGAATAATGCTTCAATTTTAACACTAGATTTGTTCTTTTGGCACATGGTGTATCATAGACATCCACTCAATACTGAATGGATTTCCTTTTCCACAGGCTTCTGATCCTTTCTGCATGACACTGCTAGTGTGGCCTTGGGATGTCAGTCCTAAAACAATGATAAATTCATCACCATTCCTGGTTGATTAGTCTTTTAAATACAGGTAGGACCAGTGAGGGATCACGGTATCAGCGCTAAGGGAGAGTGCTATTCCAGAGGTTAATTCAAGAGCCGATGCATGAAGGAGATGTGGCCACATCAGAATTTGATGAGCTGCACTTGCTTGGTAAATAAATGAATTAATCCTGTCTATTGTCCTTGAGATTTATTCAGCCAGTGTCCTCACGGGAGAGTAGAAGTTAATTAAGATCATGGTGAGGATGTGTTGCTGTCTAGCTACTCATGAAGATATTGTGCTTGAGTGGAGTAGCAGTCCTGAGGCTTACTCCATTTTTTATCTAAAGATTTTTTTTCCATTTTGAAGAAAATTGCAATCTGATTGAAAATATTGAATTTGTCATCACTGAATGCATACACAAGAAAATTGGTTGTGTCGGTCCTAATTTAACAACACTAAGCCCACACACATCAGAGTAACTTTAACACTTTTGATAGTTTTGAACAGCCGAGCGAACAAGTAATTCTCCAGTCAACATTTGTCAACTCAAAATAATTTTCACTGAAAAATGAATATTTATTGACACTGAAAAATTGGCTGTATACAGTATTTTGAGGCTATTTATCCTCCCCCATAAGCAAATTGGATCTGATGAAAAAGAGTATACATAATTATGCTAGATTAATGACAACATTTATAACAGTTTCTGAAACTTCTGAAACATGTCTGCATTATAATTACACTATGAATTTCAAAATAAAGGCACCCTCCTTCCCAACACATGCTTAAATGCTTACATGCTTTTACATGCATTACATGCTTAAGCCATTTGGTTTGAATGAAAATAAAAGACTCAAAATGGCCCAATAGTAAAACAGGTTGCTCCAGGCCATTGACAGCCTAATGTGTCACCCTCCAGCACAGTCCCTGGGCTTATCCCATCTGCAAATTCTGTGCTTCTGTATTTTATTCAGAAATTACCGGTGAATTTCATTCACTCATTTAAACTGTTTCATATGCACTTTTATAACTAATGGCATCAAAATAAACATTTACCAACACAGCAACTCGCTTCCAAAGTGACAGACAATAAAGCTTGGGCTTCAGTCTGTATTGTTACCAAGATATACATTTTGTAGCTACTTCGTTGACAACAAATGGAGCACTAACTTTGCGTATATAAATATAACGTTTTAAGTTTATGTTATAAATGCCACTACAGCTTAACACAGCAACAAATTAACCTTTATTTTATTTAATTGTTAAAATAGGTGCAATTATGTAAGCAACTTGACATGACATGACATCTTCAGATATTGAAAATATGACAGCACTTGACAGGTTAACTAGCACTGTCTCTATGTAACCCCTATCCATAACTTCATAAATGAACACTAATGAACTTACTGTATAAGTAGTCATTTTATTCCACACATGCAAGTGAACATTTTTCTATATATTAAAATATATTCAAAAATATTATATAATATATATATATGTAGGTTTAAATGCAAAATATTACAAGGCCCAATATCATGCACCCTGTGATTTTTTTTTTTAGAATTAGATTACAGTATATTTAAATATTAAAAAAATAAATAAAATGTATATATATTGTTACCCCTGTTTGCTATAGTTCCCTAAACAGCTATTTGTGTTGCTTAATGGCTGTCTCTATTCCACATACATCTCTTTTCTGTGTACTTATAGTACTTACAGAGACAAGCAGCAGAGACACAGTAGTGATTGAAGTGAAGCCCTTAGCAGTGACAGTTCCTGCCTAGATATTAATGGAAGCCCACATAATTGCACATGCCATTAAGGAAGTACAGATGCTATCGGGGAGTGCACACATCGTTATTTCTCAGTGCAACACCTCATTAATATTTGTTGTTTTTAAAAAAAAATTTCTCCCCACCTCTCACCCACTTTGTGAGGAGGGCTGCCTTGGATGCTGTGCAGGATTGAAAATGACAGGGAGATGAATCTTTCTGACTCCAGGCAGATGTTTCCTGTTCAGCATTCAAATCAGAGACACGCCCACACAAGAGCCTCAACAACACGCCCTCTGGAAAAAGTGCAACATTTCTAAAGATTATACAAGAGGCTTAGGCACCTCTGTCTTACTTCTCTCTGTATAAAAAGGTCAGATGGCTGAGGGCGAGGTGTGATCTATTCAAACTCATGGGCAAAAACTGACGCATCCCTCTGTAACCTTTTGTTCGTCAGGTTGTTGTTAGGTTTGTTGTGACCTGCTGTTAACACAGTCTATGGAAAGCCTGTCAACACTATGTGCTCTAACCAAAAGTATTTTATATCTTCATATTTCTTCTTTATCACCTCAAACATATCAGCTAAAATGAAACAAGCTGACTCAAAATTTCAGTTTGGCAATGTGTTGTTCAGCTTAGCTAGCAAAATCTTGATGGATGACTTCATCACTCATTATGTTCCTCACTATCAGCAATTAACAGTGTGAGGTAGATGATCTTGATTCCCTCACACCCTCCTGAGGAGAGAAGCAGTTCTCCAGACTGTGAAGTGCAGCGCTGTTCTTTTCAACATCCAACAACAACCTATCTATCTATCTATCTATCTATCTATCTATCTATCTATCTATCTATCTATCTATCTATCTATCTATCTATCACAGTTAAACCAACACAACAGGTGAAAGAAATTGATGCAATTTGTGGATAAAAAAGGTAAATAATCATTAGCACAGACCCACACACACACACACACACACACACACACACAAACTGATACTGGGGAAATGACACATTTTCCCACACATTCCCACGCTTTCTTGCACAACATTTCTACAATAACATTAAGAGTCCATGTTATTCCAGTAAGAATGTTGAAATGTGACATAAATGCTGTCAACACTTTCCTGAACTTTTTACCTCAAGTCAATTTAAAAAAATAATGAGATGGCAAGCTAATATGGTAATAAGGTTCAACGTGACGCATTCGTTGACCAAACAGCTCAATTTAGCACTGAACATGGCTGTGGGTGGTTCTACATTAAATCACTGCTTGTGGACAAGGGCATGTCCAAAACATGTGAAACGTCAGTTCAATCTGTTCCTACTGGGTGTGCTGTTTAACCTTGATTCCAGGGTTTTCCAGGTTTTCCTTGAGTTCCATAACCTGAACATGTTATGCAACAACATGAACAGGGAAATTCCGTCCGTAGCTGCTGCCGTATTGGCTTATAGGCTATAGTATGTGTTCTTCTGAACTGCTGAGGTCTTATGGTGGCTGTTTTGTTTTGTCTTTTAAATTGAGCTTTTATTTTAGTATTATATCAAAGCATCAAGATGTCTATGCAGCTCTACATGAGGAAATAAAAAAATAAAATAATGAAATTGTATTTCAAAATGCCAAATTATTGTCCTCAGAAGTATCTCGCCACGAATCTCATGATGATTATCTCACATGTAAAATACAAAAACGTAAATAAATACATAGTTCAGGGATCTTGTCTCTGTCTCCAGGCAAAATATTACAGAAGGTGAGGCAGTGCTGGTTAAAAGTATATAATGAATTCCATAATGTTGTTACCCAGTGTTACCAGATGAGTCCCAACACAGTATTTATAGGACGTCTGTCATATAATCTCACTAATTACATTGTCACCGTGATGGCCGTTAAGATGAGAAAGATGGAAAAAAAATAAATAAATAAATGAAACTGCAGTTATCAGGTAATTAGAAAGCCATTAACAGCCAATGAAAATATTATGTAACAGCATACTGATAACATTTTCTCCTTTCTGCAGCAGATTCAATTTAACCTTAAAGCATCATTTTGCCTGAACAAAGATAGCATTTATTGTATTTCTTCTCCCAGCTCTTGAAATCAAGTTTTAAAACCTCCATATGACTGGCTTTCCCTCCCTTGAGTTTCTCTTTTCAACTTAACGGATAATAAATTCTTTTGAGCAGGACTGTGGATATTGCCCTAGAAGTCTAGATTCCTATAATCTTTGATTCCAAGATTTCTTTATTATTCTGTAATGTATGCCCTCCGTTGAAGGAAATATAAACCTCCCTTATTACAGAGCAAATCTCATCACCCTGAAAGACATGTTATATATTTCCCCCCTGAATATAAAATGAAACCCATATTCTCCTTTCCTAATTACGCAGGATGAAATATAATCTCTTCTACACACTTGGGTTAGGATTTCTATTGTTGTAATATTTCTCAAGCCCCGGTGGTGTAAATGGCACAGATGAGGGGGATGCGTGATATTGTAGGACCATTGTTTTTCAAAGTTTCATGACACTGTATGGTTATTTTGGTATTTTGCCTTGTACCACGTAAGGTTTATTGCATCAGCACTTCATAGGTGAAAAAAAGAGTTAAGCAGCACATTAAAGGAGCTGTAGTTAGACTTTGTGGAGGGAGTAATGTTCATTGCTTCCTCAACTCCCACTGGCACTTCAAACTTATAGGGCAGTCGAGGTAAAAGTCACTGTAAAAGTCACTGAAAGCCTGAATTCAGCAAATTGGCCACACTGCTCTCTGCGACAAGATTATAGCCTCCCTGATTGCAGAGTTAGCCATTTCACAGGGATCCAGAGAGAGGCTGTATTGTTACGTTTACCTTCTGTTTTTACCACCTTCCCCGTCTTTACAGTCCATTCCCCCGAAGGCTGTTTCCGACTCCAATAAAGACACAAATTGCTTGACAAACGCTGAAGCTGAAATGAAGCGAGGGTAATAAAGTTAATTCAATTCATGTGAATATTGTCATGCATTCTGAGCCAGGTGTTCATCCTCAAGAACCTCATGGTTACATTTCATTTGTTCATTTGCTGATGAGACTATCGCTAATGAAAAACAAACTCTTGCATGTAATAAACAACTTGTCTACCAATTGTGGCACATAATTGTCTGCCCAGTAATGACCAGGTTGCATGTTTAGAAACCAGGATTCACCATTTAATAACCTTAGTTTGGGCATCCCCAGTACTTGTGTGGCAATCCCACATAGTAACATTACTGTAATATATGACTTTGTTTACAGTTAGAACCCTTACTGCCGCAGCAGTTATTCATCTTCACCACCTTATTACTGTTATTTGCAATGAGGTAACAATTTCAAGGCAATTTTCCTGCATCTAACTAGACCAAGTGGGAATATGTTTGTTGAGAATGATATGACTGGGAGACATCACCATCACTCCTCCCCCATATTACTGTCATGTTATGGGGCTGCAATATAATTATTGTATATGAATAATGCTGTGCAATATCTCTCTCTAAATGAAGCAGGACCTAAATTGGCCCCGTAAGGAAATCTAAGTCATCCAAATTGAAAAAGTATTTGATGAACTGGTTTAAGTTTTATATTATTTCTACTTTGAGATTTAATTTCTCAGTATATCATGCTCTTTGACAACGATTCAACTCAGTCCACAGATTGTACTTCATATGGAATGGACTACACTGCGAACAGTATAGAAAACCAGCTCAATCATATTAACATTAGGAGCAAGGCAGAATTTCCGAAATAGAGTTCATCTTACATTAGAGGAATACTTGTAATGTCTACTCATGTGTACCTGCTGTGAATGATAGTACTGGCTGACTGAAGCTGGGAGAAATACAGTGAGCAAAATTCTGACCTCCTGTGGTCAGGGGCCACTCTTACAGCACATAGCCTTTTCCCAGTACCCCTGACTTATGAGATAAAAGTTAAAAATACAAATCTAAATTATCTAAAATTTTATCTAAAAATTTTAAAAAAAATCTCCTATTATCATCACAGTATAATGACAATCCCCCAGTAACTTAAGTTCCTGTAATCATCCAGGGAAAATCTAAATGAGCAAATAATGACTCTTCTTTTATTATATCCTGCATCGGCAGAATGTCCCCAAGGAACGGCTAAACAGACCTAATTGTGACTTTGGGATAATTATTGGCATTACCATTTCACCCAAAATATTTAAATAGTGTTATTTTAGCACTCCCCGAGGGCATCACACCACCTGTGTCTGCTTCTCATTGACTGAATCCCCTGTGGGCTGAAGGCTTTTCCAAACATAGACCAGTGATATGCAAACACACTAATGAGGGATTTATCTACTTTCAGCCCTCCTTTTGACTCATACGTCCCAGCTCCACTTCTATCCTGTATTAGCATAGTTTTTGTCCACTCTAACATCATAATCTGTTAATATGTCCTTGAATGTAGCACAGAAAAAACTGTAAAGACTTTCTCTTTCTGTCAACAGCCCTGCGATCATCACGCTGTTCAGTATTCCAGGCCAGGCCAGCTATGTGGGGGATTGTGAGGCTGTGGGTGGTTTGACATCATCAGAAGAAATATAATACTGTAAGAAATACAATACTGTAAGAAATACAATGTTTTACTGCACCATGCTAGGGACACAGACATGATGACACTGTAGCCTACATGATTCCTTTCTGTCGTTATCCCACCTATGCAAAAAAGCTGTCACAATTCTAGTCCAAGTTAATTTTTCATGAAATTATCAATTATGTTCTGTAATAGAAAGCCCATACGTGCAACATCAGAGGGGACGGATAATTCTCTCCACAATCATCCTACATCTCCCTTAACTCTTTCTCCATTTCCTTTTCCTCTCTATCGCTTCCCCTCCCTCTCCATCCTTTTCCCTTTTCAGAGATCCATACTTTCTAATTAGAGCTGATGAGGACGGGGACTTCATTACCGGCTAGCTATGAATCATTATGTGGTGTAATTGGCCCTCCGGTCCCATAGGAGGTGCCCTGCTCCAGCCGGCCCAGCTGGAGGAGGCGATGATGGCCCAGGTGGAGGCCTTTGTGCAGCTGAGGTCTAGCTTTTACTCTACCAATTTCATCCATCTTCATGTCAGTGCCAACAGATTCCTTTCACTGCTTAGGTAGTCCTTGGATGTAATGCATAGTAGAATAGGCTCATATTTACAGTATTATTCATAAAGCTGTTGATTGAAATCTTTCTACTCCATAATCATGAGGTAATTACCATGTGTTAATGACTTCTGAGATGTTAATGGGAGCCAGTGTTTACACCACAATAAGGAATGCATTAAGTTGGCGGAGGAGAGTTCATGGCTGGTGCATGGCTGGCTAGTGCTGCATGGCCCATCACTCCCTAATACATACATTTCATAAATCATGTCCCCCCCGTCAAAGTGACTGATAATTATTACTATGATCACAGACTGAAACAAGAGGATTCTAGAGGATTCTCTAATGTTTTCCTTTTTCAATCTGTACACTTACTGCAGTCTCCTCTCTCATCCAAGCAGTGATTAGCAAGTCTGAGTGTGATGGGGTCTCGCAGAAAAAAATGATTTTCTAATGTTGATTGCTAATTGAAAAATTAGAAAGTCAATTAGAGGCTAGAGATCTAATTAAGGGGGAATTGAATGAAAATCTTGCTCCAGACTCGATTGCTCTCTCCAATTTATAATCTCCTCAAGGCTCTGATTCGCCTGGCGAGTGAATGCAGCTCTCCTCTGTGTGTCACTAAAATGCAATTGGCTCTTCTAGCACAGCCATCTGATAGATTGATTTGGATTCAATCACGGTCCCTTCCCTGGCTGTGAAAAAGATGAAAATAATAATGTTACGTCATTACATGGAGGGGAAGTCTCTAAACAAAGGCAGACCTGTATATCTTCCCCTACCCTGAAGAACCCTTGTAGAGTCATTTTCTGATTCAGGCCCGAAGCTTACAGGATACTGTAACTATAACTATTGAATCTGGTTGACATGCTTGAGCAGCGCTTCAAATGTCTTAGTTAAGCACCCCACCAATATTCTTTAATGAATTGATGGCAAAATGAAGATGTCACTCATGACAAACTAGTCTGTGTGCGCAAGCTCGCCACTCATCAGTTATGTTGTCAGACTCAGGGGCTAGCGCTGTCTGTCGCAGATCTATTGCAGCCCAGTAACACTGTAGCCTCCGCTCACATCATTGTTCACCTGTTAGTTGGTATACCTTGTGGAAGGGTGCGGGCAAGGCTGGTTAATTATAAATAACAACAGCCCTGGGCACCACCAGATAATGTATTGACATGCCTAGGCTGTGATGCATGAGAGCCCAGGAACAGTTGGTGGCCTCACGGTGGGAGTTCTTTGACAAACAGCTGTGTGACAAATGAAAACCGTGTTGGCTAACTGTAATCTATAGTTTTCTTCTGCTTCATTGTGTATTTTAACCTAATATATTATGGGATTTTATGGGTACTGCTGACTGCGGCAATTTTTTTTCTTTGCCCTAAACATTTTTTTTCCTGCCTCCTGGCGAGGACTGAGGAGATCCATGAAAATGATTGAGTGAGCGTTGGGATGGATATCTGAATAGGGATAGATGGAGAGGAAGACACTTACCAACCCAGACTTGCCAAACCAATGCTGCAATGTCTCAAAGAATTTTAGTATTAGATTATATACAACTATATTATGAGCGAGGTTTTGAGTTCTTCAGAGTTGAGTTGTCCACAATTTTGTTATCTATGAATGTTACTTTATGCTTATATGGTGCTATTTTCTTTTTTTTTTTAAAAAAAAGAACCATTTGGTGTTAGTTCATAATCTCTCTTCTAGTCCTAGTTGTAATTGTTCGAAGATACTGTGATATTTTACATTCAGAGTACCGTGGGGTACAGGGCCCATTGAGCTAGAAAGATTGATTACATAACAGTTTTGCCAGCTGGGATGTCAATACGTTGACGCTCAATATCTCTTAACGGCGCTCTGCTCAGACAGAACCTTATAAGTACAAGCTCACAATGTACAAATAAAGGTTTAAGGTATAGGAAGGATATGACAAGGCTGGATAATGTTATGCAGATACTATCTAATCCATAAATGGAGCACACATCTCCTTTAAATCTGTAAAAAGCTCTCTGCAAACACATTGAATATTCATTTGTAGAGTTTTGGGCCCCCACGAGGCTTTTTACCCCCCCGCCGTTATCTAAGGTGTCCTCACTCATCGAAGGCAAGGACAAATGTTCACCTTCACTTCCGTGCTTGGTCTAGTTTTTCTCCATGGTTGGCAGAGATTGCTGAAACAGGACAGAATGGATTTTCTCTGCAGCGCTTCTTTATAATCCCACTTTGAAACGTCCAGGATGATGAATCGGGCTCTTCTTTGAAAACACGACTGCAGGTCCAGCTTTAATCTTTTTTTTTTTTCTAAATTCATTTTCTGATTTGAACTCTTGGTGACGCATGCATGACACTACGATATACACAAAGTATGATGTTGTACACATTTAAAAAGCTTGTGAGAAATTATTGATACAAGATGTAGCCATTGTAGAAGTCCTGTTTTTTAGGCTTGCTGAACTTTTGCTGCAATTGACTTCATCCCCAAGAGGATTCGTCTGGAAAAATCTAATTTTGCTCTCTTTTCAGTGGTCTGGTAACTGGCTCTTTGATAGACAGTGATTGTGTTACGATACACTAATTTGATTCTACTGTATAATATAAAAAGAAGAGTACTAATGCAGCATGGATGCAGGATAGGGGACATCTACAATACCTCCCGCTGTATTTCAGATAACTACATTTTCACAGCGTATCCAGATTGACAGATTGTTTTTCTCTCTCCCTCCCTCCCTCCTGTGTGTATGTGCATGTGTGTGTGTTGGGGTGTGGGGGTTGCACATTGTGTCTAGTCCAGCTAATATTGTGTACCATTTTACGGGTATTTTATCTTACCCTTTACAGGAACTGAGTCTGAAATGGACTTAGAATATTTTCTATTTGGCATGCCAGCCTCTTAAGTAGATTGACTTGTGGCTATTATAGGAAAAAAATAGGAAGGGCTCTCTGTAATGGTCCTTTAAGAAACCATTAGGGAGTCAACAGTAATAAATTATGAACAATACTGTAATGAGCTTGCAAGAGAGGAACCCCATAGAACTTATTAATGACGACTGGTCACAGACACTTAATTTAAAGCATTAACTCTGATTCATTTGTTAATATTTATCAGAATGGGGGTGCATATAAAGAATGACTTGGAGGAACAGAAATGTTATTAAGCTGGGAGCTGAAAGTGACTTCTGCTGCCTTTCTAGGGCACTGGCAACTCCAAGTCTACAAATGAACTCCGATACTCAAGTGCCAGTAGGAGTTAGACCTTAACCACCGCCTAGTACATGTGCTACTCTGAGGCTTAGAGTGAAAATGAGACACAGAGAGAGAGAGAGAGAGAGAGAGAGAGAGAATGAGAAAGAGGATGTGGAAGAGACATTGAAAAAATGTGTGTCAGGGTGTAAAGATGATTTACACTACAGTTTACACAACCTGCGTGAGGGGTAGAGGGCCTATGGATAGCCCGAGGCAGGGCAGACACCCAGAACTCCAGCAGAGTTACAGCACATAAACATTCACATCATTTATGGAATAGGGAAGAGGCGGCTGATGGAGATAAACAGTGGGGGCCCGAGTCTTACTCCTTGTCTCTGGTGGCTCATCTCCCTGTGTCTGTATATCCTGTGGGTTGACCAGTCTGCCCCTGCGCTCCGTGGTGCTTTGTCCCCGCAGCCATGGGTGACAGGGCCTAGAGAGAGGGGCGGGGGAAAAGTCACTCCCATCTGGTCCAGTCGGATCAGCGTGGTCTGAGAAGGGGGCACGGGGGGCCATGTGTCCCTCCACATCAGTGACAAGACCGCTCTGCCGATGATGACACTCTGTCCACTGGGGATAGCCTGTTTTGTTTGCTTGATAGAAATGGGACAACAGCTATACTTTTTTTTTGTGAGATTTTGATTTTTTCCCCCTCAAAAATGCAGTTCCTGTGCAGGTTAAGGAGGACAATGAAACTTTGAACTAATATTAGTCGCCCTACCAGTTGGACTGGCTTAGCGTATCAGAGGTTAGCTGGTAAGCTTGACGATTACTCACCACATGAAATGTACATTTTTATTACTAGTATGAAGCATTCTGTCACTGCAGAAGTCCTGTGCTTTTGACCTTGAATTACTGGCACCACGCTTTCACTTTCAAGGATCAGAATTAAACCTCATTTTACTGCCTCCTAATGGTTATGACTGGATATATTTTTACTTTTGATTAGTACTTTGATACCACAGTGTTAGTATTTTTCCTAGAATAGGCCATCACAAAACGCTAGAATACTTTAATCATGTTAGAGCTTCAAGTAGGGCAGATTTCACGCTGCCTTACGTACTGGTAAATATCAGCATTCCTCGCAGGCATTCATATGAATTACTCTCATGTGATCATCAGGCCCTTAACATGTTGCCAGGGCCAACGGAGACACCCTGTAAATAACAGCATCCTCTTTGCTTGTTAAAACCAGTCACAAATGGAGAGGACTCCCTAGCCAATATTTCTGATAACCTTTGCTAGCTGTGATTGTGGCATTTCCCATCAATTGCTCATCCATCTGAATGTGCTATGTTTGCGGTCCTCTCTGGAGATTTACTAACTGTGTGCTGCGGTCTTTGAATGCATCTGCACCCTTTTTCACCAGGACAGAATTAATGCATTCACTGTGTGTGCTGTGCAAGCAATGAAGTCTCGGGACAATACCGCCACCCATTTCTCCAGATAATGGATGTAATGCCGTGGTTTTCAGTCAAAGTAGAACCATCAAGCATTAACGGAATTTAAAATAATTTCTGCTGAAAAAAAAGTGAAGTAGAGTTGATATTTGTTAGTGGACAAAATTCAAATTAAATAAATGTAGTCTGCCTTACAAAGCCAAAGAACAGTAACTGCATAAGAAGTGAAATCATTTAAAAAATAAATAAATAAATAAATAAATAAAGGTAAAGAAGTGGATATTTTGTCATTTGATAGCTGTTTATATGAACGTTTTATCTTTAAATAGAACAACAGTAACTGTTGTTTGCCTTTTGCAGGGCAGAAAGGTGTTGAGAGATCTAGTACAGCTACATTATTCATAAGCAAACGAAAATCCTATTTGACGAGTTTTGTTTATTTTGAAGCAAGGAGCAGCTGTCCACTCTCTAAAGGGTTGATTTCTGTGATAAAAAAATAAAGACATCACAGTCACACTACAATGGGTGCTGCACATCTAATCATGTACAAAAACTAGAGACAGTGCGGTTCATTCCCTTTATACACAATTCGTATTTGCCCTTCCTTCTCCTGGTTGACTTTACTTCCTCCTTTGGTGATGTGCCAATCGGTAATTGCTCGGTGAGCAGTCAGGGAACATGAGCTGCACTTCCACCTTGTTTTCAGGGGGATCCTAGTGTGAAGGGCACGGACAGAGCCTATAAGGCTACTTAAGTTGCTAATTATGCTCTATGCTTGTTAGCCTGGAGGGTCAGTACACCATGCCAGCTGCCCTGCCCTCTGCCCTCCCACTATCCTAGCTGTTAATCACAGTGTGACAGAGAATGATTGCTCGGCAGCACTGTACTTCAACTTTTCCTATTTAAAGAAACTGGCATAACAGGGGAATTTGGCAACTTAATGACGTAATTATTAACGTATACAAAAAAATAGGACATGAGACTAGGCAGTGTCTTGAGGGTCACTGGAATAACACAGAACATGTTGCTAAGAAAACTTTAAAGCAATAATAGCATAATATGCATTTCTCGATTCGCTGAATATTTTCCTCCCGAGTTTTTTTTTTTCTGAGTTTAAAAAAGTAACCGGATGAGTACTTTGAGGTGAGGACAGAGATTTTCCCAGTGCCATTTCAAATATATGTCTAACTTCTCTGCTTCACGGCCATTTCTGTAAATCAAAATGAATAACAGTGATGAAAGTGAACAAATGAAATCGAATAAAACAGGGTCACACATCACTGGAAGGGCAACAAATGGGCACTGGAACGGAAGTAATTTTTTCCCCCTTGTGTCTCAACAAAAAAAGGAAAAAAAAGCCATCAGCTCTGGTCAAAAAAGCAAGTTGTTATTTTGCCTAAAGCACAGCTAACTGCATCAACAAAAATATAGGCCTGCATGGAACTTTGTATGACAGAGGAGGGTCACTCATTTTAATGTAAAAGGACAGTTCTTTTGTGAAAAAGCGCTGAGCGATCCAAAATCCAGACGAGCTAAAAACGGTTTGAATAACATGAATCTTATTCAATCTGATTTTTTCTGTACTTGGTACTGGCAGAGGTATTTTTGCAAGAGATGGGGAACCAGGTATTTCTCAAAGTGATCTGCTGGCTATGGAAGAATGTGGTTTTAAACATTTGCAGATTTTATTGAACTCACTCACACAAAAAAATGAAATCACTCACACACAAAAATAAATGAATCTACTTTCATTTTTATCATCTCACTATTCTATTGAAGATAGTTTTGCACTGCTCAATAATTTTCAAAGAACTGGTAGAATCTCATTAACTTGGATGATGTAGTAATTCCTAAAAAATAAATATTATACTACCAATAATACTAAAAAATAATTGCACTCATATTTTCAGCGTTTTCATGCTAAATTAATATTGAAAAAGGAATAAAAAAACTACTACTACTAATAATAATAATAATGATAATAATAATAATAATAATAATAACAATAATAATAATAATAAGAAGAAGCAAAATGACAGACATTGCCATATAACTCTCTGAAGAAGAGTTTTGTCATATTCATATTATATAGGAAAGCAGTATATTATAGGAAGACTGGCTAGGCTGTCTACTGCTAGACATAACTAACTTTGACAGTTGTGAAGGAGCAGCACTTTAAAATGGAACAAAATCATAGAAATTGAATCTGATGAGACCACAGGGGAATGACCTGTCCAAATGGTGTGCTTTGACAGAGCTGTCATTTCTTAGGGAAGTGATGATACTGCAGAGTTCTGCCTTTTTATCCAACTGTGCAGTCAATGTTTTATTGCTTAGATATTAAGAATCTCTTTTAGCTTAACTGTGTTGCTTTAACATAGCAACATCTGGAGAAATAACAGCAGCTTGCCCTATTCTTTTACAAATAATAAACTACTGTGCAGTGAATCAAAAAGAAAGAGTTTCTTAAGCCAGAGAGTGTAAAAATCAACACTATGCCAGTCCACACCCCTCAGGGTTAATTTCATCAGCTCTAGCGAACAAGTAAACAAACAACTCTCCAATCACCACTTGTGAATTTGTGAATAATTGTCACTGAAAAATCAACAAATCTGCTGTGTACATATATGATTTTTATTGTTTTGGTCATGCTGTTTTGGTTTGACTGATCAGGCGTGAAAATACAAAAAACAAGGCTGTCACTGTATATCTTTTCATGGCACGTTTTCCTTGCAGCTTAATCATCATGAAAATGAATAGATCATATTTTTCTTAGTAATACAGTAACGGCCATGTGTTCCCCTCTCTCATATTTTTTCCCCAGCCACTGCCTTGGGGAGCATGAGGATGTACAGTTTGTCTGCCCTGGCAAGCAGCTCTTCTCTAGGGGGGTATGAAACATGCTGGAGCCCATTAAGAGTCAATGGTCACCATGTTAAGCATGGAGAATGTGGCCTCACCTCTTCTCTAATGATGTAAATGCTTCCTGACAGTAGCCCTGTACACAGCATGCATGATGAATCACATAGACCGGGTAAAGCACTACCTGTCCGACTGCTGACATGTACAAATACACACTTCTTTGTAACGGATGGCATGTGTGCGCCTGCAGACATGCACAGACTAAGGTGGCAACAACACATGTTTTATCAAACTGCAGTCACACCATTTTGTGGTTTGCGGTATTATTGTGGTACTGCCACTTTTGAAATGGGCTCGGTGGCTGTTTTACTAATCTGCTACATGAGTGTGCCACCCTTTGATTACACTTTTATCTGTATACTGACTGTCCCTCCATGCAATCCTGACAGGTTTATATGAGTCATCTGTGAGGGACACAGGGTAATAGCAGTGGCTGAAGGCCATGCCCTCGTGGGCAGCCCAAACCCTTGGCACAGTCGGATTTTGAGCTTCTCTCTCCCCTTCCCCCTCACCGCATCTCACCCTCCACCCCTGAAGGCCTGGCACATGTGTGACATATAATTGATTCATTAATAATGTGAACAGATGTTTCTGGTTCAGTCTGGCACCATGCCATCTCCAGCGTACTACTTTACCACCGCTGTCTGTCTGCCTGACTGACTGCTTCCTACTAAATGTGCACTGACACAGAATGGCAGAAGGTGATGCATTTTGGATCTCAAACAGAAAGGATGAGCTAAGTGATTACATAGGTTGCATTTATTGTAGAATTGAACGTCAGTGCAATGCACAACCCACCAACAAAATGATGCCTTGTATGGGCACTAATGGAAGTTGTCAAGTATGAGAAACTGATAGCAAGAAAAGGTCTTAACCCTGATGCTATCTAACTTGCCATTTCCTTATGTAATGCACAGCCTCTAATGTTCCCATTTGTATTGTAGATAATGTTGAAGTAGCTTTCCAGGGAGACAGCATGCTACTCTCGATACGCCACCACTTCACATAAGAGCTACGTCTGCTAATGCATAGTATAGTAGTCTAGTGCATAGAGTCATTTGATTTGTTAGACTAGATAGAGCACAGTAATATTAATATTAAGTAATATTAGGTCCTAGTCCTGATTTTTATTATGTGAAGTATTGCATACAGTAGAGTTATGGTGTGCTGTTTTCATGCAGAGAATATCAGTTTCCACTACTCTGAAAGGATAATAAGTATTGTAGCCAAGATATGGGTGCTTTTGTTTAATTAGATGGATAGGAGAGGCTTTAGAGCTCATGGCGAAGGTCTAATTAATCACTCGATGTGGCAGTTTCCCACAGCTATCCATTAGGGTTTCAATCAACAAGTCACTTGAGCTCCAATCCTACTCTCATTGTCTTGGAAATAGCTTCATAATAATAACATGAGTGTGGACTGATCAAGGGAAGGATCTGAATGGGAATACATGTGGAGAGTAATAATAACCCACTGCATACCTCAGTCGGGATAGCCTTCAACAAAAGGATTTTATGCAAAATTAGGATTCATCTTCAGAATCAATTTCAAGTTCACCGAAGCAATCGTGTTTTCCCATCAATGTGAAGCGGTCCAACAGCAGCCATGAAGCATTTTCACAATGATCATTCATGCTGTGCGTGTGAAGCACCAGGGAGAGCATCAATTTTTGTTTGAGGTAAGAACTACTGCTGAGAGCTATCTGGGCCTTGAACATTAAGTCTGAGCTCCCTGTGGCCATTGTAGCACACTTGAGATGGGCACAGTCTGCTGTAGATTGAAGACGAGTCGCACAAACAGTCTGTTAACATCCGTTGGCCTGTAAGGCCTCACCATGGTGTCTGGGTATGGGGCCAGGAACCTGGCTTCGGGGAAGGCTGAGAATGGGGAGGAGCATGCAGACTTTCTTAATGATGGCTAATTGCTTCCACTAGATTATAATTATGGGAGATGACAGATGCCCCCCCACACTTGACCCTCTACGTGTTGTTGATTTTTCCCCCCTTTAGGTTACTCTTCTCTTTCCACTTGGGTGGATAATGTTTCCTCACTTCATGAACTCATAGAGGGTGGACGGATGCACAATATATTTTTGCTCTTCTGCATAGACCTAATGAACCAAATATATCTACAGCACATTTTATCACAATTGAATGCGATTTTGTCAAAGGAAAATATCAGTGTTACTCAGTTTTCTACTCGTCTTCAATTTCTCGACTACTTCAGACCCAGTAAGACTGTTAATACAGACGTTTCTTTGGGATTCCATTGAATTTGAAACATATTAATTATTATTAACTTGGATGATGAGCAGTGAGTTCCTGATAAGTACTGTATGCTCGGCAAGAAAACGTAGTTTGCATTAGAAATGATTGTTCAACTTTTATTCAACTATTAAACTTCTAACTTAAATCTTTGTTAACACCAAACCATAAAGGTAAGAGCTCCAACCATTGAGCATTAACATTTAATTTCCAACTGAAGACACATATGCTCTTATCCTCTCAGGCCTGATCTAAGTGTATAGGTAAAGGGTTGTGTAAGTGACCGTAGCGGCGTGGGTGTTTGAGCCTTCTGGAGGTGTTGTGGGCCTAACTCAATAAAACATCTTAACAACCCCAGTGACACCCACACTCACACACTCAACCCTGTAACATTTAGGTTAGGTGGCTAGTGAAGGTGCTGCCTGTTTGATGGTCCTGTAGATTTATGATATCCTGATGTTGTCTATGGTCACCATGTGAATTGGGTTTCAGTATGGACGCTCACCCTGGATTATGGCACAATGCCTGTTATATCACATCCTGTGTAAATGTAAGTGGATGTTTTTTCTTCTTTATAACTGAGTTGTTTTAATTTGTACTCTTGAGGTTAAAGCACTCATCTATTGATGAGTTGTTGCAGCAGCAGTTGGGGAAAATTACCTGGATCCTATTTTGATTGACGCTTGACATTTACACAGCAACAATGGAATAAAATTTTGTCTGCTCAGATGCACAACAAAAATCGCCATAAAAATGTGCTCCATGTGCTTTCCTCCTTAAGGCCTAGAATAATTTCAAAGGATACAAGGCTGTCATCAAGTCACTCTCCTTCAAATGTCCTCTACCTTAGATCCTCCTGAGTGCTCAGCCTGGCTAAATGCTTGTGTCAGTAAAAGTTTGTGGCTTATTTTGCAGCAGCTGGTGATTCGACCAAAAGCCACCCCTCAGGCTTAACGCTGCAGGCCTCATTAATGCAAATCTAGCTCTAGCAGACTGATGGGAAATTGGCTCTCTGCTCCACTCCATAGCTAGGCTATGGAAAAGGCAGGAACAAGGTGAGGAGAACAGCGAGAGGTTAAGTAGACTGGGCACAGGCTTTTTAAGGCAAAGTTTTGGTATCAGTCAACTGGTGCACGCACCTGGAATCTGGAAGCTGTGGAAGTCTAAAATTAGAGCGATAGCAATGGTTGGTGAGAGTCACTTCATTTGTATTGTAGCCATTGGGTGGAGAGTAAAGATCATTATCCCAGTATCTGAGAGTGAACTAGGACAGGCACACAGTGAACCAAAAACATTAACGTGTCACTGCTCACAAGACGCCTTTGCTGCTGTCTCGGGTGAAAGCAGAATGGAGAGAATAATCATTTTAACAAAGGCAATGTCCTCATGTTACTAATATTAACCTAATGTTTGAGGGTTTGTCACTGTGGTTGTTGTTTTTCTTGGTTCTTGTCTCTTCAAGGTTCTTGGATATCGTCCTGTCATGCTATTCAGAAAACCATTACGATTCCCAATTAAATTGACATGGCCCAAGAGTTACACAATCAGCTAGAGGTTGTTTTTTTTTTTATAACGAAGAAGATTCGGTGCAGATAAGTATGTCTGTGCAGTGAATTTTCCTTGTATATTCAATAAAACATTGGGCCAAAAATGTGATTATAAAGGCTCAGAATATGGTGATATTATCTGCAGTAACTTGTTTTATGATCAGCTGTTGAGACCGTTATTTTAGCCATGATACTATGCCAAACAAAGGACAGCAAAGACATTTGCCACACTGTGCATGCAGTAACAGTGGGGGCGAGCTCTTTGTCTTACCACAAATTTTCCAAAATTTGGAAAAACCAAGGTAAAGAGACATCAAGCAGAAGTAGTTTGGTGTTTTTGAACAGCACAATCTAATTTTATAGTTCACATAATTATTTTCTTAGATTGTTTACTTCACCCGGTGCTTCATGGTGGCATTAGATGGGCTGTCTCCAATGCTAATCACCAATTTAGCACCATGGAATACCATGTTTGCAAACCATTTAGAAAATGTCTGACTGCATTAATAGCAGATCCTAATGGTTATGCCCACTTTTAATACTTACTGTGATTTGATAGGCTGATAGCTGATGAAGTTAGACAGAACGGTATGGGCGGAAAATTAGATTGAGGATGTGTTGTTCACGGTAGCAGTATGCCATTGAATGACAAAGAAAGGAAAAACTAAAAAGACATGTTATGATTTCCCCCCATTTCCTCTTTTTCGTTTGCATCATATCAACATCGAAGGGGAATAACTGAACAATATAGAGCATTTGAAATTGTTTTGTTCGTTTCACAAAAATGTAGTCATATTTGTACAACAACCAACAACATGTCCAAGCAGAGACAAGCTCAGGGCAAACACTCGTCACCCACAAATGTGTGTCATAATGTTACTCCAGGCACTGCAATGAGGCATGCGTGTATGTATGCATTATGTTTTAACACATGGGTAAACCTGTTCCTGTGAAGTGGGAGACACTTCCACTGCTAGACAGGGATATAAAGTACAGGAGAGCAGTCACGGGTGTTTTTGGAGGGAGGCAGTCACTTGGCTGGCCTGTGTCCCTTGGTCCCTGCCACTCTATAATGAGGGACACAGCAGCACTGCAGGTTAACATTCAGCCCATCTCCTGGAGACACCATGTCAATATGGATTAGGGGACTGAAGTTGCCCTGGAGGGAAAAATCCTCTCCCATCTTCAATTACAATAAGCAAACAGCTCCTGGGAATGAAAGGGAGAGAGGGAGGGGATGCACTCAGCAGTGCTGGGTTCAACCCACACAAGACAAAGTAAACATTATTAGCTTAATAACATTTTCAATTAGCTGTAACCCGCATAACCATGAGCTAATGGAACACGAGGCCCAAAATTAATTAGAAAAAATAATTTGTAATTACAGCATGGTATAAAGGCCCTCACAGGTCCTAACTTGAAAGATGATAGTTCAAATTTGGCCTAATTTTCTTGCTATTTTCATCTATGCTATCTATGCATGAATACTGTGCATGGGCATGTTATATTCTTCAATGTGATGAGTGCCATGCAGGACAAGAGCATGCCATTTTCCAGTTAACAGTCCTATTGCCAGTTCTCCTATTACTACCACCTAATGGCACCGCTTCTAGGCGGGTATTTTCTGTATCACTGGTGTTATGGACTATTACCACTGCCATATTGAAGACTGTGCCCCTATGATATGTTTATGGCACGTAACGGTCCAGATACACTTGTCTGAACAATAACTGTCTACCCACGGGTGTTCCGAATGATAAAAAGAGAGTGAAAGTGTTTTATGATCTAAGTGGCGTCCAGGTGCTCTGTCGGCGGCACCGCTTACCATCTGCTCTCACTCATCTGCTTTTTGTTTGGAGTCTTCAGTTCCTTTTCATTTATGCTGATATATGATTAACATTTCATAACACTCATTTTGAAGCCACTGTAAAAGAAATCACTAGTTATTATCATCTGCTTGTTTGGTCATCTGGCTGTTTTCCATAAGAAGGAGGTATTCTACAAAGCCGAGGGATGTGCTAATGGATTGGCAGATGTGTTATGATGGTATGCTATGAGCGTCACAAGGAAGATATCACACTCATTTCCCTTGGTGTAATTGAGGGCAAGGAGGAGGACATGAGGTCCGGTCCATCGCCTAACCTAACCGTCCGGCACTAGCCCCGGTCTAGCTGTTCAGATACTCTCCGTTGCTTACACAGAGGGCCTGTCACAGCCGGCTGGAGCGTAAGCAGGCTGAACAGACCACACCGACAATAAGGAAGCCCATCCGCCACCAAATGATGCACTTTATTTCATGTCGTCATTTTTGAGCACACTTGACTTTCCATTCTGAATTTTGGCTTTCAGTGACTCTATAATTTCAAAAACCCATTTCCCAAACTCTGTTGAGGCTTCAATTCACTCAATTCACTGCTTATAGTGCTTTAGCTTTTAGTGTGTTAATACGCGCATGCACTCTATATTAGTCACCATTTTCTAAGAACAACGATGACACACTCTATTACCAAGGTCAGTGGTTAATGCTTGGAAAGAGAGGCACATTCAGAGAGTAGTTGTCTAAGTGTGCTCAGCAGGGGTGAAGACGTGTGTTGGGCTTCCATGTCTCCTGGGAGTTTCTTTAAAATGGTTTTTACTGGAGAGTCATTAATGTTTTACAGAGTGTAATAGGCCCTGAGCCTTGGGACCGTGTTAGCTCCATGATTACAGTACACATACCCATTAAAACAGATTAGGTCTCCTGTGAGGGGAAGCCTGTGTCCAAGAAATGCTTTGATAATAATCTTGTTCTAAGTATTACATGTTGGGGGCTTTTGAGTCAAGTGAACAACTGCCGCCTTTGCTCACATAGCCTCTGTTTACCTTAAATCAAACTGCGAGTGGATAAAAACCCATCCCCTGGGCGCCAAACACTTCCATCAAAGCCAGGCGAATGATTGCGGTACTTCTTTATTATGCATGCCATAATAGTTGGGGAGGAGAAGTGAATGTGTTGAAATCACCCGAGCACCGTGAAATGATACCGCTAATATGCAACAAGCCGGTCGCTCTGGTTCAGGAATGCTCTCTTCAAGCATGGAGCTGTATGGTTTGTTTTCCCCTCTCGCCCATCTCCGAACGTGGATAATCAGGCAGAAATGTTGTGGAGCCATAATACTGATGCCTCATGCTCTTTTACATTGATCACATCAATTAGATCTCTGCTGTATTCACCAAAGTGTGTTTTAAAGCAAATGTACATGCACAGCTGGATAAACCTGAGTAGCGCAGTGGTGAAATACATTTAAATTGCTGGAAAACAAGAACTGAGAGTTTGCTATTAACTTGAGAAGACGTCAAATATTTCTACAATGCCATTTTGTTTGAGCAGTATTACCAGAAAAGCTTAATTTATCATAGTAAGCACAGTTTATTTCAAAACTTGTCAATTCATTTCTGCATAGTAGCAGGTGCCTCAGCACGCATTGAAGCCATACTGGAGGATTGGTGTGCCATGCCTGGGATGTGTGTCGGCTCCTACGGCTGCGTGGGGACTTTGCTGCACTGTGAGCTGGAGGGCTGATTCCTGAGAGCTGGACACCATGTGGGAGAGATATGGCCATTACTGTCAGCAATCCCTCCAGTGCTGGAACAGGCCACATCAGCATGGGGCTGCTGGTCCTTGTTAACATTATTGGCAGGCGGTGCGTGAAGCCAGTTGTCCTTGTCGGTACCCTAAGGGCAACTCCTCAAACTAAACTGAAAGCCTAGAGACCCTGTCACCTTCTTTTCAACCAAGGGCAGCACTGCCATGGTGGATCAGGGATGAGACAACACTAGCCAAGCTGACAAAAAGTGTGGTTGTGTTCCATCAACCCAATTTACTTTAAAGAATCTATCTATCTATCTATCTATCTATCTATCTATCTATCTATCTATCTATCTATCTATCTATCTATCTATCTATCTATCTATCTATCTATCTATCTATATATCTATCTATCTATCTATCTATCTGAATGAGAATGAGACACATACAAAGTGACACATTAAAAAGAGGAAGACCTCACTCTCAAGTAAAAAGCTGTAAAAGATGTTACAGTGGAATAGGAAATGAAACACATGGAAATAATACTGTGGAAATGGAAACACTTTAGAAACATTTATACAGTTGAAAGTGTTACACCCCCTCAGAAAGGACACTGCCGTGCTCCTTTAGCAAGTGTAAAATGTCGTTTGGCATCTCATAAGCTGCCATTCTCAGGGTGGACACTCCAACCACACAGGACCAGTGAGCTGAGTTGAATCCTTGACATAAGTAAAACTCACCAAAAGCACATTAAACATACAAAGTTTGTGCAAATGTTGTAGCTGGGTGCAAATACAATCCATACATATTTCATTTAAAGCTGTATTCAATTCAGTGCAACCTACGTTAGGGTTGATTTTCAGATAGCACAGGAAAAATAGACAGGAAAAAGAGGAGAGCGATGTAACAACATATTATGGGATAGATTTGAAACTTGCATATGGATGGTTTCCTAGGAGACTGCACTAGTCACTCAACCACGATAGAATGTGGTGCACTGTGTTTCTTTGTTTCTCTTCCTGGTGTGTCTTAACACAACTGATCAAAACTAAGGTTTGGAAATTTGCTGTTATTATTCTCTTGGTGGTTTCAAAGCACAATAAACTGATTGGTCAACACAATCAGTGTTTCAAGACACGTGAATCCCAAAATTGAGAGAGTTCCTTATGTGCATTGTCCGTAAATGGTCAGGGTAAGTAGAATGGGATTCCAAGTACCAGTTGAAATTAGAGTTGCGAAAACCCCTTTTGATTCACCTGCATTCCTGTATGAATGGCTCCTAAAATATGGTCTGATCTTCATCCAAGTCTAGATAGCCTTAAGTCTTAAATCTAGCCCCTGTTGTGCTCTCTGTCTTTGTTACTATCTAGAAAGGAAAATACTGAAGGAGAGACCAGTTATTCTCCTTTAAAAATGGTGCAGTGTTTGAAGAACCATAGGACTGAGGGATAAAGGGAACATAAAGGTGAGGGCTCATGATGCCTGAAATTTTCTTGAGGGAACAGAGGACCTGAAATTGTATTGAAGCAATACAATGCTGAAAAAAACCAGGAGCCGTTTGAGGGCTGCAGGGGCAAAGAGGTGAATCTGGCCTTTTCAAGTTTCCACCTACCTTTATTTACACACACACACACATGCACACACACACACGCACACACACACACTATGCTCCGTTTCTCTGTGTTCCTCAAACAGCCCTCCCCTATACAAGGTTAAATTCTGCAAACATTTGCTGCTTCTAATTCCTAGGCTTATCAAACAAGCGCTGATGTTCATGTCACATCTGATTGGGTGGGGAGGGATGGGGGGCTGTGTCGGAG
>CABFOQ010053421.1:32550-48206 GCA_900660455.1 Gephyroberyx darwinii
GACAAGTGTATGAAACTGCAAAACTGCAAAAAAAATTATCCATTTCTTGAGTCTCCAAACTTTATTTTTCATAAAACAAGTTTCCAACACAAATCAACTTGTTTTAAGATTTTTCTTGGACCGGGTGCCATTTTCCAGGTACTAGTGGAGTGATCTGCTTTATTCTGCCTTGTTACAAGATACTGACACAGGAAATTCATGAGAAAGTGAAACTGCATTGAAAAAAGTGCAATCATCTCACACACCTTGGCAGAATTTCTGACATGTTTCAATAAAAGTAAGATTTTAAGACTGAATTTAAGACTAATTGACTTGTTGAGATGGACATTTTTTGCTGTGTGTGTGTGTGTGTGTGTGTGTGTGTGTGTGTGTGTGTGTGGTGTGTACATGTGAGTGGGGGTGGTGTGTGGGGGGGTTATGATTTTTTGCAGTGGGGGGCCAGGCAGGGCTGAGAGAGGATGTTGGCATCCTCGGGGAAGAGTGTTACCCAGTATATTAATGAACTATTCCCTCACCCCTCCAGGTATGTCCGTCCCTTTCTCCCTCCGTCCTCCCCTCCCGTCCCCATTATAGAAAAATAGATAGATTTACAGGTTTACATCCATAGTATTGTTTGCAATCATCCCATCCTGAAAAACAATCCACAATACTCATTCATTTTCACCCCCCATGCACTCTGGGTAGACAATACATTTTCTAGGCATAAAATAAACGTTTTGTATTTACGAAGTATTAAGTGACATACCAGAAAGGTATGAAAAATTATGTCCCATCAGTTTACATTTTGAGAACAATGTCCATGGCTACATATCTATCACAATTCAATAGTCAATGGTGCAGATTATATATTTTTTCCTGAAGTGGAATGATCTTTTCCTGCCAGGAAAAGATACTGATTTTCCCTTTTCACTTTTTTGTCAAAAGACATTCAGTACAGAACATCTCATGAAGTATCTCATGAAATGTCTATAGTTCACTTGCATTATACTATAGTGCACTCTTGCCAGCTGACTTTGTCACATTGCAAAGACTTGCTGCCCCATGCAGCCAGATCATTATTCAGACACTGTGGGGATTTTGGCTGCAGTTTTTTTGTAATTTCACCACATGCACCCTGTTGTTGAAGACAGCCCCTTCAGCCAACCTTTATAAAACAATTTCAACCCTCACCAACTGTCTGGCAAAATGAAAAATCTTTGACAAGAGATTGTCTCTCCCACTCTACTGACAGCCCATATGTTTGCTCCCAGATCTCCCCTCCAGAGGCTTGCAGCTGTCAACATGTCTTGGAGTCCAGGTGAAACTGGGAAAAGGAGAGAAAAGAACATCTTAGCAGATGATATGCTTTAATGCTGGCCCTGACTCAAATCCAAATCCTCAACATGTGCCGAGCGCTCATTATAGTGGAGGCTAGGATATATAAATATACACACAGATGTTTATTTGGTCACTTCCCCTGGCAGGTTTTCTTGAGCAGATTGTGCCTCCTAAGCACTGACACATAGGTGCTGACATACAGACAGATGGGTTGCTAGTTGCCCCCTTGGTCTCCGTCTGAGGATGTCTAGGAGGATGGATGGGGTTATTTTTAAGGGACGATTGGTCATCTCACAACCTGCTGTATATTTACTCAGTAATCCACTCGTATAGATCATGTTTACTCTTGGTAAATAACTCCTAATCATGAGCACATGCTGGGCTTATGGTGAGTGTTACAATCATAGTAATAATTTCTGCAATAAGTGCACAGCTACACTTGTGTTGAACAAAAGACTGCAGCAGAAACAAACACAAAGACATTTCAGCCCTGCATTTTGTTAATTACTACATTCTGAAAGGTTTATATCTTTGCTACATGACACAGCTGTTCGATATTGTTGCCAGAGCAAGAGAAAGTCAAAGCAAGTACAATTTCTAAGGATGCCATTTTGCATTTCTGAATTTGGCATGATAGGGGCAGAGTGTGTGTGTGTGTGTGTGTGTGTGTGTGTGTGTGTGTGTGTGTTTCTGTCTGTCTGTCTGTCTGGCAGGCTTCTGTGCCAGGCCAGAGAGGGAGTCAGGAACTGTTCCACAGATCTAGGCATTAAACTAATGTGCTGGGATCAAGGGCCAGTGCCTCACAAGCTGTCTCTTTGGCTGAAGGCTATAATGCGAATGGGCAGTGAGTGAGCACTGGCACGGGTGATGGCACAGAAACCAAACACCTGCCTAAGTCCTGTTCCAAGCACCATAAACACATATATTTTCATCCATCCAGTGTCTCCTCCGGTTGTGATTAGTGTGGTCAACAATGGACCAGGGCGATGAGATTAACATCTCTACTCCATCGGCCAAAAGGGCTGTTGAGAACCCATGATTGGTGGCGGGCATGGGTGGGATCACACAATGGGTCGCCATTATACTTTTAGCAAACACATGGTGCTGCTTGTGAAATGTACACCTGTTACTACTTAGCTCTGATTTAGGACTCGCTGAACACAGCTGGTGAAATTTACACAGTGTTCAATGGGCTGTTCAACAACCACGCCACTATCCTCTATGTAACAAATGTTTACCATTTTACAGGGGACGAATGCACGAGAGACCCTACCTATTACCTGGCGCGCCCCAATCCTCACCAGCTGAAAATTATTTCCATCACATCTAGAAGAGATTTATTTTAAATGGAAAGCCCCAGACTTGTACCTATTTAGATATAATATGAGCTAGATATTTCATCAGCAAGAATAACTGCTATGGGAAAGCTAAGTCTTAATAACTCGATGTGAAAGGAGCTTTATTTTTATTCCCAGTGATGAATTCCTTTTGACACGCTCACTGGTGAGACCCTTTAGAAGTTTCCTGACTGTGCTCTGGAGTGAAGCCGTTTCCTCTCTTCAAGTGGATTTTTTTCAACTCCTTGAGTCGTCTTTATGTCTCTATAATTTCATCTCTGATCTGCCACAGTGAGTGTCGTCGCCGTAGTGGGCAAAAGCAACGGAGGAATGAAATAGGGAGAGCGGATTTGTTGTCACAGTGGCATCAACTTTTAGCCCCCAGATATGGAGAGAAAGGTAAAGAAAATGAGGCCTGGAGTATTGTGTCTTTATAATAGGATGTGATAGAGTTTATTTTTATTATCACTTGAGGTATCTGTGCTGTGTGGGAGTGATGAGGATGCATTTGTAGCTCGGTGTAAACTGCCATCTCTTTTCAGCAGTGTAGGTAGTATTCACCCCGGAGACTGGGCTTGTTGCCTGTTTCCCACCCTGCTCTGCTGCAGACGTCCCGACCTCTCCCCCATCATGGAGACCGCCGGGTCCATTCTTAATGCTGTGGCTCATAAGAGACTTACATTCTCTCCTTGTCTGGCATTAGCAATTACCGCCACCGCGGAAAGGTCAGGAGATGTTTTTTAAAATGCGACCCGGGCCTTTGCCTGACTGCTCCACTGAAATGTCGTCATACATTTATTGGCTATCAAATGAGGCTTCCACAAGTAGCGCCAAGAAGAAAGCCTTGACATCCGACACTTTATTACCAAGGTGAAAGCCTGTCAGAAGATTCTCTCTCTTTTTCTCTGTGCTTTATCTCTCATACTGTAATCCTTGGTGTTTGATAATGAAAATTTAATTGGTAATACAACTGTGTGCATTTTGGGGGTGTTAAAAAGCAAAGGAGGAGCACGTCTTAATGTTTATTCAGTTTGCACTATGACACATTGAATTCGTCGTTGAATCTCTGTAATCACTAACAAATTTCATAGATATGGATCTAAATTACTTAGCTCTATATTAGAGATAATCACAGAGCTTAGGAGAGACAATACAATCTTCAGCAAGGCAGAAAATTAATTACCATGTCCCCAGGATGTTTCATTTACTTTAAGGTTGATAATAGAAGTAAATGAATTCTGATCTACCATTGTCAAATATGTGCAGTAAGCACATTACACATCATAATTAACTGAATTATCTTAATTTTAATGTTTTATAGCACACACACACACACACACACACACACACACACACACACACACACACACACACACACACACACACACACATTAGACAATATATGGCTATATATTAGATAACCCTTGTCTTTGTTATCAAAAAATTTAATTACTCTATCAGAACTAATGAAACTTCACCTTAGTTTCATTAAAACTTTTAATCCTATTCATTAGGCTGTGTCTAAGGTATGGCTCGGTCTCTGTTAGCAGAGGAATAAGGTTTGCCCACTCTCCATTTTGAGTGTAATGGTAAAATGTAAGCCCCTAATGTGAGCCTAATTCACTTCACCCCTCAGCAGTTTAGGCTGTGCCTCATCCATCTCACTTAGAAACTGCACAGCCAGCCAGATCCCTGCTGTATAGAGACATCAGCTTTATTACACTGCCTAAGACAGGGATGCTAAATTATTTATCTTATTTAGCTATGGTATTGCAAATAATGGTTAGAGACACAGTAGTTGCATTCTAGTTATACTCTCAATGGCTTGTCCTGTCCACTATTCTGCTGGGTTGTGGATATTGAAGGAGGTGCAGGAATGAGAATGATAAATAGAACACATTTTTCAAAGGTCACGGCTGTATTATATATCACATTTTGTCATGTTTTTGTTGCAGTTGCGCTGTTGAATGGTCCTTAAACAACGTGCTAACTGTCATATTTTGGTGTCCACGTTTTTCAAATAACTCAGAAATCTACTGTATAAAAAAAATGTATAAAAAAATCTGAACAGATGTTACAGCAATACAGCTGATATAGTAACATCAGTGACTTAACATGAATATTGAAAAACAGGGATAAAGAGTACATGGATCACATGGATTTAATATAAATCCATTGTATGGTCTTCATGGTGAGAAAAGATTAATAATGCTCCATATGTAATTACAGCAAAGGCGTGTTGGGATATAGATTTGCTCCAAGCCAAATGGAACACAAAATGGATCACGGCCTTCTTGTGCATACATTTTACATGTCAGAAATGTGACAAAAGCACCGGGTATCACATGGCAGAACCGTGTAGCTGCACACAGTACTGTTTCTGCAATATGCATCCATCAGATGTTGCTACTAATTAGAGCTAACCTTTTGCAGTTGAACAAACTTATTCTTTCATGAGCTAAATTCTTCTGATGATATCCTGAATGCTTTGAGGATACCTTTAGACGAGTACCCCCCACCTTCATCAGGACTCTTTTAATGGATTAACTGATGGTAAGTGATTAGGAGCTGAACCCCGGAGCGGTCTGATGAGCCGCTGGGTTTGCAGAACCCACACATCTTTTGGATCGGCTGGATCATTATCATCTGGTCTGCTTTGCTAAGGCATCTGTCTCTGCTGGCTTTGTGTTTGAGCTCTCCTGCTCCACCTCCTTCCAGCCCAGCACAGATAAGGGCACCAGAACAATGGGAGAGCCAAGGTGCCTCATTTGTTTAGCTGATAAATTATGGATAGCATTTCTGATAGGAGACCATGGCCTTTTCCTGAGCGTGACTCCCCTCCATGCCCCCATACTGCCATAATACCCCTCATGTCCATAATACTAACAAATAAGAGGCATGTGTGTGTGTGTGTGTGTGTGTGTGTAGGTTTGCAGAAGGAAACAAAATCTTTAACAACTTTGCAGTTATACCAATGTTTACCGGGCCAGAAGAAAAATGTAGGTATATAACCATGGTTTTATAATTTAAGTGCCTTACTTGTTCTTAGAGTGTAGCCAAATCTTTCATCTTGATGTGCTGACTTTCCCATCCCTCCCAATCCTCAGCTCAATCTTGCTTACTGCCTTTCCCTCCATCCTTGTGTTGCAACAGTGGTGCTGCCGTAATTGTCTTGGTTTACACCTCCTTCAGAGCCAATCTGTGCAGGCAGAACATTCAGCGAAGCACAGGGCTGCACTGGAGATGAAGACACACACACAGGCCTCCACCAAGGTTGTGTGAGATCTGTTTGGAAATGCATAGAGTATAGTGTTGTTTTAATGTGGGAACAGGGTTATGGGATGCTTCTGTTTGAACAGTGTTATGAATCATATCCCATAAAGGGGGATGTTCACACAGGATGCTGCGAGCAGCAGGAACTCCCTAGACGTATGTGGTAAGTAAGCAAACACTTGTTGAGGCATTTGATATTACCTTGGGCCCATGTGTGTTTAATACATACCCAGCTTGGGCTTGGGAAAAGGGGGATTCAGCTGTGCTTCTACTTTTAAATAAAGGTTTGTTTGATGATGATTGGTACCCTGGCTATAATGTCTACCTAGATTATTTCCAGCGCCTTTACATTCCATAAGCAACAAAACCCTATATTAATGGAATGATGTAAACTGGACGAGACAATAAGCTATTACCAGAGAGGACAAACAACAGCAACTTCAATTTCCATTTAATGGGCTTTGTCATGGAAGCAAACAGTGAAAAGTGTCCACGAAAAACCTCTGGTGGAGGGGTCAGAGCCACAGTCATAGGGAAAAAGTAATCAAACCTGGGAGAGGGAAAATGGAAAAGTAACACCTTGATCTACCGTGTGACTGAGAGCTACATCCCTGTGAAAGACATCTCTCTGAAAAGTATTCTGGGAAATAACAGGGACAGATGTGTGCAATTTCTGAGACTAGGGACCAGGGACCACAGACAGAGGGAGAGGAGAAAGCTTTTTTACTGCCATTCTATTCCTTGTATTTTTATCTGTCTCTCAGTGTGATTAATGACAGCTAAAGGCCCCTCTGCCCTTTCCCATAGATTTATGGACTTCACGGTACAATAACTTAGTGTTTCCTTGTACATTCATTTTCCCTACATTGATATTTGTCATTTATAGGGCTCAGAGTTCGTCCTTTTCCCCTCCTATACGTCGTTTGGTTCCTGAGTTGATTGGTTCACAGTCCCTCAGGCTTGTCATTGTGAGGTAAAAGGAGTCTGGTGTCATCTCCAAAGGTGCAGCACAATCCAGTGAAAAGGTTGTTAAGAGACACAACAGGATATCAGCAGCGGGATAATGTGATTGGATTCACTTGACTCTGTGTGAACTACTATCTTTATACAGTACTTAAACTGAATGAAGCTTGGTTTATCCAGTAATCTTCTGATGCACATAGGCACATTATGTATAATGTAACATGGGGACACTGGGTGTTTTAGGTCATTCATTATTTCACACCCAAGTGACCCGACTAATCATTCCTTGACATATGTCCAAGTAGCATGTAGCATGGATTACTTTTCTTGATCCACAGGCAACTTGAGCTATTGATGGCCCTCTTCTTGAGCATTTCTATGGTTCCCAACTCCAAGGTGGTGCGATTGTTTCTGGGAACTTGGAGTTGCCTCTCTAAGTAGCAAAAGCCTGCTATGTTGGTAGATATTTCCTTAGATGATGCCTCTGCAAGTAGCGTATGCTGCAATTTTCAGCGTCCCTCTCACAGTTCACAGCTGAGAATGTACTCCAGCGTTCCTCACCTTAAGAATGGGGGCAAGATGGTGACTCAGCCTTGCCTGGTAGAAGAGGTTGTATGGGCTGGGGCAGATGTCATTGACTGATTAAATCATGAACTTGAAACACTGAGGCTTGGCCTGCGTAGCTCAGACCGACGGATCTTATAGTCCATTTCCTGCTCCCATCATATCAATACTTCTGGACCTTTTTTGAATTTTAAAAATGAATTCAAAATTGTATTTGCAAATTTGTAAAGCACATTTTGTAAATGTAATGCATTAGCATGAAATTCAATGTGATTAGTACTGAATTTAACTTTTAGCGATGTCAAATGTCAGTTTTCTAATTCAAATTCAGCTTCTTCAGACACACATCCAGTCTCAAGGGTCTTTTATTTCCCGAGTGTCAACTGGAGGTGCAAGGCTGCCAGCAGTGGGCTAACACTTTTCACTTAGCCAAACACATGGCATGTGGCACTGTGCCTCCTTCATATCCTCAGGCAATCATTGAGTTTTATTCTCCCCACTAAGTGAAAGAGTTGCAAATCTTGTCATTCGTTTCATTAACTTGATAAATCAAGCTCAAATTGAGTCTTGTCTAAAAGTAGCCAGGACACAATTGGCAACTCCTTTATACAGTGAGGAGAATAAAACTTCAAAATCATTGGTTGAAGAGATGAACTGTTTGTTTCCAGTTGACACTCAGGGAATAAAACTCCCTCGTGCTTCGATGTCTCAGGAAGATAAATCTGAATTTGAAATGATTAAATTATAGCTAAAAGTTAAATTCAATAGTAATAACATTGAATTTCAAGCCATTGCAATTTACATTTTAAATTGTGCCATATAAATACATTTTTTTGAGTTCATTTATTCAACAAATCCATTTTTTATTCAGTGTCTGAATACGGCACAACAACAAATTCAAATTATTCAGTTGAAATAAAAACTCTGCTGCCACTAATCTCTTTCTGTAGCAGACACCCACTGTTAGCCTCCTTACCCTCTCCTCCAGATCCTCCTCCTCAGTATCCTCCACAACTGGTGCAGACGTTTGGGACACCTTTTGTACACCTTGTAGGGCACATCACTTAGCCCAGAGGCTGGGCTCACTTTGGCAGCCATGACATCCTTCTGAATCTTCTTTGATCTGGACTCTTTGTGTTTGAACTCAGTGGCAGGTCCTGATGGGTCTACCAAGGAACTGTAGTGGTCCAGGTCCTACTCCTTTGTGTTGCCGTGGTGATGGTTGATCTCCCCTTTTGAACAAGTGTGTCTGTTTTTGGTGAACCCAAAGGTTGTTACAATGTAGACAGTCTGCTGTCTTCTGGCCCTCTCTCTCTCCTTCCTCTTGTGTCAAATGCTGATATGCGTTTTCCTCAGGATACCAAAGAGCTCTGCTAGTATACCTCTCTCTTCTTGAAGAAATTTTTTCTGGATAGAGTACTTTTTCATGTGAAAACCTGTGTTAAAAAGTAAATTTAGAATATTGTGTTCCAGTGTGTGGCACAATCTCACAAAACATGACTAACAAACTGCCACTGGCATTTGACCTCTCACTCCTTGAGCTGAATCTTCCCATTGGCCATTAACAGTAGAGGAAGGCTTGCTCAGCTTTCTGCACTCGTCAGCTCTGGTTAGTGTCAGGAGTTTGTTAGGATCAGGGGCACTGCTTCAGGCGACAATGAGATATTGCTTGAATTTCATCCATTATTTCCTTACTTTTCCAGTGGGCTTTGAAGGAAGGAAAAACTCTTGGTGGATTGAGTCCCTGTATTATGAGTGGATCTATTCTAATGGGAAGGCTAAACTTTTATTTTATAGGAATAATGGTGAATCATTCACTAGAGGACTTAACACATGATTTTGTTCAAAATAATATTATATTATTAGTAAATATTTGTTTTTACAACAGGGAAAATATTATTCCAAATGTAAACATGTTCAAGAATATTAACTGCCAAGCAAAACTGGATAAAATAAGATTAAGGAAAGTGCACAAAAATCTGTTCTTTGAAAAATGGTTGTATTGGGAATACATGAAGAATATATTATAATATTATAAAGCATGTTGAACATTGTGTTGAATTGAAAGGAAAATAACAGTTTTCTATTGACCTGGACATGATTAAAGCACAGAAATTTCTGAGAGATTTTTTTTCTTCTGATTGTGCATTAAGGTACTGCTCCATTCCTGACAGGCTACAGTTGTGAGAAAGAATTTGTGAACCCATTTGAATCACCTGCATAAACGACTCCTAAAATATGGTCTGATCCTCCTCTTAGTCATAAAAATAGATAAACACAATGTGATTTAACAAATAACACACAAACATGTGCTTTTACATGTTTTTTATTGAACATATTGTCCAAACATTAACAGCCTAAGCTGGAAGTATGTGAACCTCTAGGATAATGACTTCTATGAAAGGGGGTAATTGAAGTCAGGTGATCCAATCAATGAGATGACATGAAGTTTGGTTATCAACAGAGTCTGCTCTCCAAAAAAACAGATCTGTTGAAATGGAATATGTCAAAATAAATTTCAGAGGACCTCCGGAGAAGAGTTGTTGAGGTTCAATGGAAAAGACTACAAAACCATTTCCAAAAACTTGGGCCTCCAGTAGCCTACAGTCAGATAGACTGTATACCATTGGAGAAAATTCAGTGATGTTGCTACTTGCTACATAAAGGTCAAGGAGGTAACAAAGAACCCTAAGGTAGGCTGAGGATCTGCAGGCATCTCTTGGTCTTTATAACATCTGTGTCCACAATAAGAAAAACACTAAACAAGAATGGCATTTGAAAACTATGTTTATGTGAAAAATAAGACATGTAAAAATAAAACCTTTTGCATATTGTGTTTATCTATTTTTATGACTTAGATGAAGATCAAACCATATTTTATGGGGCCATTTATGCAGGAATGCAAGTTATTCAAAAAGGTTCACAATCTTTTTCTCCCAACTATATATATATATATATATATATATATATAAAAACAACAAATTCAAAAAGAACATACTGCTCATCCTCTTACCTCCACATATTTGAGTCATGGGATTAGCTTCTTATTAATGTACCTCTGACATTATTGCTTCAGTATGATCCCCTGCCTTTCGCCTCCCCATCATCCCTCAAAGAGTCATTCTTCTTGGAGACATGTCAGCGGAGGTGTAGGTTTCATTTAATGTCACACAGCAACTGCAAGTAACAATCTTATTTCTGACTGTTACCTCACACCTCAGCAGATCATTCATTTTCCAAACTATTCAGGGTTACTGGGCCTCGGCAGATCAGGTTTTTTGAAAGTGCACTTGTGACAAAACACACCAATCAACTTTGTCCACTGTCAATGATGGGTCAAAAAGCCACAGTGGGTACAATTATATTCTTGTGAAGTGAAAAATAATTATGGAGGATAATTCACCCACCCACCCAAAATTGAGGATGGTCTCTTTCTTCTGCCTTCTACCAAACCTATCTCTATGCATGCAGGGAGATGACGGTGAGATGGGACAGGATGTTCAAGGATCAGTGAAGGCGAATCTCTTCTTAGAGAGCTTTATCTGTCGCTGTATCTTCCCATAACTCAACACTTACAGACAGCTCCCTCTCTCCCAGCACCTTAGACATCCTCTTCATGAAACGCCGTCTTGTACCAGGAGCTCTCCATCTCAGTGAGTGAGTGTGGGAGGGTCCCAGGCAGACACCGTGAAATGGGCATGGCTCTGGATCACAGCGCGGGCCATTCGTCCCTATACTGCCCACTAGCCGGCCCATTTACCATGGCCCATTAGTATGATCATGCTTTACTGGTTCCACAACCCTGCCATTCATTCATCCTGCTGCGCTGGGGATGTTCGGCCAAGCTGGTGTTAAAGTTACTCTGCTCAGCTCACTAGGTAGCTCTAGTGCTAATAGCCTTGGGCTCCACAGGCTGGTAATGACTACAGACCAAGCCAGACATCCAGGATTGATTGTTTTGATTAGATGGGGCATCTTAGGGGATGCATTGCTTAGGGTTATTGATTTGTTTTGTCTGAGATATCTATCATGACAACAGCCACATATTGCAACATGAAAGTAGATGTCAAGTTGATGAAATTCTTATCAACCACCGCAATATTATATTTTATTTCTCAAAACAGCTAAAACCATAACTAATGCAGTGAAAAGATGATGATGAATGATGGTGATGAGACGACGCTAATGATGCTGATCCGAGAATGCAGCATCACCGAAGCCACAGAAATAACCTCTTTGTGTGAAGTCAGGCACTGGATGTTAAAGTGTAAAGTGCAAGGTGATATTGTTTGTTTGTGTGTGTGTGTGTGTGTGTGTGGTGAGTGTGTCATAATGTAAAGGCCACCATGCCTGTCATGCCAGTGATTTATTACCCAGCTGGGAGCCCTGTGGCCTGGCCGTGCCTAACCTCCCCAGGCCACAGGAGTCACGCCATGTAGCCACATCACATCCACAATCAGCACGCACAATATTGCCCCGCTTCGCCTCACTGATGCCGATTGACACATGAATCTGTTTGTTGACACGGTGGTGTTATATTGGAAACCTTGCAGGTCAAGTGTCATAGCAAGAGGGTTAATGTGAAAATAGATTAAAACCCATGAGGGTAAAGTGGGATTGTGTCTCGCATTTTCCTAAGTATGAAGCACTATCAAACAATTCGGTGCAGACTCAGGTGAGCTGTCCACCATTAGCTAGAGTGTTGGAGATAAGCTCCCTCACACTTTACCGCTCAGAATTTCATCAAAAGGCTATGAAATATAACAATTCTGTTTGGAACAGCAGGGCAGTGGACTGATGTGATGAGTCAGCTTCTCTTTCTTCTTCAGCCGTTGAACTTTTTCTTTTCCTTCCCTCAGACTCTCTCTGTCTGAAAATAACTTTGTTTGGAATGCACACATTAAAGGACTAATCAGTCCAGGGATCTCTCTGCTCTTCACTGCTGTGTGAAGTGGACAAGGCGTGATTGGGCTAGACGTGTTGACCTCTCCTCTGACTGTGTCTTCCACTGATAGAGGAGAAAAGACGCCAGACGCCCTCAAAAATAGCTCAGTCTGTCCATCTCCGGCCTGAGATGGCATCCGCCTGGCATAGCCACAGCAGTATTGATTCTCATTGTCATCTTTTTAAATGCTCTTCCAGTATCGACCTCCTCCCGCCAGAACAAAAGCTGGAGAAAAACAAAGTTCAAGCCATCCGAATCCACTGCAGAGTCTTGAGTGCTTTTGTTCCTAAATTATTTACACTGATGTTGAATCCTTTTTTTTTATATCTCTTCCAGAGGCCAGTAGTTGAACAAAGAACTGAGGCAGAAGGCTACAGAGATTAGCGTAAAGGTTGCTCTTTTGAGGTAGGTAGTGATTCCTATTCAGGCAGATGTATGTGGACACTAGACACTAATGCCTCATAATCAGGCTTCAGAAGGCTTAAAGGCAGTCTAAAGTCTATTCACTTTAATCTAGCCTGCAATCTTCCCAGTAGGTCAAATGATGTGGTGGAGGGATGAATTTCTAATCTAGTTGCTCCCTATTTATTTTTATGGGTCATAAACGACAGGTGCATAGCGCTAAATATGGTGTTGGAGCAGACAAAACCTGATATAGCTCCCAAATTTCCTTTGAACCTGAGAAAGACCAAAGGAATAAAAAGTGATTGGAGTTTTTGTCTTTTTTTTAGACTTATATTTTATATTTTATATTTTATATCCTATTTATATCCTATTTATATCCTGTCCTGTATATATTGATTGATTGCATTGGCTTTGTATCATGTTGCAACTTTGTCCATTTGGACCATTAAAAACCACCAAGTTTGTTTTTGCACACCAGAGGTGAGGGGCCCTAAAAATAAAGCAGAAATCAATCGTCCATTGGAGCTCTGCTCCTGGAGTTGTGATTTAAAGCATATGTCCTATAATGAGGCTAACAAGAGGCTGTTAATGGGTACTAAGTTGGCCCCCTTGGCGGAGGCTTGTTAATGTCACTGTCACGTTGTCGATCTCTGGGCCTGGAGATCAAGGGCATGGAGGGGTAGAGCACAGGGGAGAGGGGGAGGGGAACTCCCTCATCATCATCACACTGACCCTGCATTCCCCCTCCCCCAAACTAGAACATTTCACATTTCACACACACACCCTAATTGTCCTGTGAATTATTAACCTTAATAGAGGGACGGCGGCGGGTTGCTTGACCTGGCTGATGCGTCTGGTGGTCTTGGGCGAGTCCTTCAGCAGTGTGCAGACATGCATGCATATTTAACCATCTGTAGAGACCTTACACATTTATTCCTCTTATCACACAAATTACACTTCTTTCTGGCTTCTTGGACATCACACACTTCCACTAACTCCACTACGAATTTGTGTAATAAGTATGTAGATATAATTAGCACTTACATCTCAAGTATTAGAGGCTTGGCTGCTGTTCTTTGTGCAAATCAGTTTCCCTCTGAAGTACGTGGCTTGTTTCCAAAACTGGAGGAGCGAAAAGGAAACAATCCCATGCATTTATGTATATATTCTTCAGTCTTGTTCCAGTTTAATTGCCATTCCAAGCGTTGCCCTTCAGCAGGGGAGGAAAATGTGATTTATTCATTGATTCAACAGTAGATGTTTACACTTTTTAACACCATAATAAACATTTCCCAGACAACATTCTCTATATTAAATAATTCAATAGGCTATAAGTTAATAATGAATATTCCTTCTTGGTAAATGATAATGTAAATATCATGCTTTGCGTGCTTTTGAGTGACTTATTTGATCAGAATTTGAGGCAGAACCCTGTTTATAAAGACAACAGGGGAGAGACGTTGTTGTGTAGGGAGGAGTGGAGGCAGTGGGTTTGTTATTGTCCGATATCCTTGGTGAACTTTTCCTCTCGTCTCAGGGAACACTTCACCGGGTAAATTCTTCTGTAACCTTTAAGGAAGGATCTGGAGGATACATTGGATGTGTTTCACCTCTTGATGCCTCTTCAGCTGAGATCATCTGTATCCACACTGTGCAGTAAAGCCAGTGGTTGGTTCTCCTAGCTGGAGGAGGGCCAGTTAGGAATGTCATTTTATAAATGGGCCGCCTCTGTGATAAATGTTCTCCTGTCCTAGGATCAGGACCCTGACACTGTACCACTCAGGGATAAGGCTATTCATAGACAAAGCTGCAGAGCCACATAGCAGTAAAGAAACTTTCCTATCCTACCACTGCTGATGGCACACTCATACTCTTTCTATTTATCTGTGAATACCTGGAGCCCTGGGCCCCTGGATGATTCACCTGCATGATTACGCCCAGTGTTGCATGTTGTCTCTGACAAAAGGATAGTCCCCGAAAGTCGATTGACCCTCTGGTGTTATGTGAGGATGTATTGAGGGCTCCATGGGCCAGTGAACTGGACTGCTACAGTGACAGAGAAAGAGCAATTTGTTTTCCAAAGAAGGCCCTGTGGTGATAATCAGAAGTTGGTTCCTGACAAGCCAAACCACTTTTGAGGGGTGTTTATCACCAGAAATAAGATGGGCCAGTGCCAGCTGGTTTGTGCTTTGTCTGCCCATCTGTACGTCCTTTTGTCAACTGTGATATGGTAGCCACCACTGGTCTTATTTTGATGAAACTTGGAGGGATGATGCCTCTTTACACTGAGTGGCCTAGCGCTATGAATCGAAATTTTTATCTCAAACATAATGTCTCAGACTGATCCGAGTTTTATGCACACTGATGAGGGCTCTTAAAGTAATACTTTTTATTCATACACCACATGTCCCATCGACATAAAACTTGCTACACACTCTAGCTATCCTGACAAATTACACTCATTAGCCTGATGAGCCTAACGCTATAAATAAAGGTAAGAACGGAAAGGTAAAAACTCAAACGTAATATCTCAAACGACACCACTGGTGTGATTTTGATTTTGGAGGAATGATGCATTGGTGCACTATCACTGTAAAAAGCAACTTTACATATTGGTCAGTAATGGAAGTGAACCATAATTCACTACACACAACATATTCAACCGCCTACATCACTATTCCAGAGAATTTCGATACATGTAACCATTTGGCCATATGATTTTCCATATCCCAGGTATTTGTGTTCCAGCAAACTGGATTATGCTATCGCTTGGTATGTACAAGTCATGTGGGCATCAAGCTTGATCAAGCGTGCACGTTGTGTGCACCACGCTACAAACCCCCCCCCCCCCC
>CABFOQ010053421.1:48256-81882 GCA_900660455.1 Gephyroberyx darwinii
GTCCCAAACGTATCTCTGCTGTGACTTTACTGCTATAGGCTATTACTTTTAGCCCCATTGGATTTGTGTGCTGCTGTCATTCAGAAAATATGGCTGTTAATTGAACTTCATCAGAAACTGTAAGATTTAAAGTACAGGCACTTTATTTAGTTTGAGAATGTAGTTGTAGTCGTAAAACCTCATGATTTAGCCACATTTCATCGTTTGCTATTTATGATGTGTTCATTGACAACAGGAACCTTTGGCAAGGTTTGACACACAGAGTGAGCTCAAAGACTTATAACCGTATTTTATTTTATGGATGTTGCCAACATTTAAGAATTGTAACTTGTAACCTGTAACAAAATTGTTTCAGTTTCACTAAAATTCCCTACTTGGTGTCCTAGTCCATTTATCTGTAATAATAATAATAATAATTTTCATTTTTAGAGGGCCTTTCAAGGTACCCAAGGCACTTAACAATAGCAGAGAGAAGAACTAGATAAGGTGAAAAACAAACAAACAAAAACAAAGTTAACAAATAGGAAGACAATAGGACAAACAAAGGACAAGGGACAAAAAGGCAAAAAAGGCCACAATTCAGCAGCTGGGTCCAAAGGCCTGGCTGAAGAGGAATAAATATAATGTATAAAAACATTATACATTATATATTATATTATATATACAGTACATTATTGTCCATCCCTTGGCCTCTAACTTTGTAGTGTGCTTATTGCTTATCCTGAGTGGATTACATTAGCTTTTATTTGTTGTTTTATTGTTTGTAAATTACTTTGTAGCATTAAAAAGCACTATAAATATAATGTTTATTACCATACAATTTTTCCTAAGGTAACTCCAATAATTATTGGGGAGAAACCATCCGAATGTTGCTTTCATATGATGAAGGAAATGAGTGATCGTGTCCTTCTTGTCCCTGTGTGATTTTGAATAGTTGATTCTATTTGAATTGTTGCAGAGAAATTGTTGTCGTTTGAAAGTGAGCAGAGATTGGCTTTTGTCAAGAGACACTTGGCTTACTAGATACCCTTGGATAGTGTGTGTATCTGTGCATGTTTCTGTGTGTGTCTGCTGTCTTTTTTCTACCTTGCTGGGCTTTGTTGTAATTCACACACTAGCCTCATCTGGGCCATTGTTTCATCAGGGGGTATGAGTAACTCTGTTATTTTGAGCTGACTCTGCATAGGTCAGCTGTCTCTGTTGCACCCCATTCTGAAGCCCTCAGCTCCCCAGTGTCCCCCATAGCCGCAGCCAAACAGCCACACTAGCCGCCAGGGCCATATAACTCCAGCTGCTGACAACTCACAGAGACATCTTTGTAATTTAAGACTTAATTCCCTTTTCCTGGGAGCTGTATAAAATCTATATTGCAACCATAAACAATCCGGGCTTTCCTCTGAGCGTCCACATCCTCCTCTTTATGTATGCAGAGAGATATTATTAGAGATGTGCAATGGCAAGCACTTCTGTTTCCTGAAAGGCCAAGCAGCAATAAAAGTAGAAAGAGACCCATGTCCCGGGTCTTCCTGATGGTGCCGGTGTTTGAGCCCTCCTTTACTCCATCCTCTCTTTTAGATTGTGAACCCGACAGGATGTGGATCTTGTTTATTTCCTCCACTGCACCGGCTGAATGAGACATAAAGAGATATACACACCTTCCTCCAGTCTAATATCTTAATCCACTATCTCAATGGCCTTGAGAACCTCCTTTGTTTGAATTGTGGGACAAAAAGTTATTATTTTTCAAACTTAGGCTACTCGTTTTCACCACCAAGGATTTTTGAGTTTACAGTGCTATGAATACTATTGTACATGTTTTTCGGGGAGCTCATTATTCTACCGAATCATTGTCCTATTGTTGAAGCCGTTCTCTCGCTTTTTTTTTCAACATGCTTCCATTTAGAGCAGTGGATACCGATTCATGACAAATACGTGAAATAATCATCATCATTATTTTTTCTGGTTATTTATCATTTGCCTGACAGAATGTCAAAAGTACTGAATTTCAATTTTGTATTGTTGTGCAGTAAAGCTAATCATGCATGTCTAAGTCTCCAAGTACCGTAATGATTTGTGCTTATGAGGCTGCTCATTGTGGCAGTTCCATGTGTCTAGTGCTGCAATGGCTCCAGGCATTATTCCACCTCAGCCTGACACCAGTGTCTCTTCCAATTCCATCTCATTGCATTAGTCATTAAGCTCAGCGCTGACACCACCCATCATATCATTGCCTTAATCACATCTGAGCTCCACCGTGTACATATGACCATATCATTAGCACAGCCTTCCATCCCTTCTATATTCCCCCATCCCACTTTGCCCTTCCATCCTCCTCTCCCTTTATTCTCTGCCACAGGATCACCACACATCTGACCCTGTGCTTCATCTATCACAAATGGTCGCCCAGGTATCCCTGCAGTGACAAATGACATTCACTTTACATTGATTCATTCACTGATCATTTCCGCCGTTCACCTAACCTCACCTCACATGCAAAATTACTCATCCTCAGTGGGGGGAAAGTTTAACTAACAGTGATTGAGTGCAATATAGGTTCCCAACCTTATGCAAAATGAAAAAATAAATCTCACCATACATCCAACATCAGCCACCCGACAGAGCAGGGAGATGTGGTATTGGTGAGATTTAGCTTTTTCCATCTCCTGTCTCCTGGGGTAATGATGAGAGAAGCCTGGCCAGCCAGGCTGATTATGGAAGGGTGTGTGTGTGTGGGGTAATGGTCTGTCTGAACTCTCAGCTGAGGTGGTGATTACAGACACCCTATCACCTACTTAATAGACAGCTCTGATAGGGGAGGCCAGGCGCCATCTGTAGCCCTGGGTCCTGAAGCACACAGGATGACATACACATGTGCATAATCATGTACACACACACACACACACACACACACACGTACACATATGAATGCAGACACACATGCACCCACAGTAGGAATAATTAAGGAACCTTTGCTCATGGGAAATCCATTTCCTTATTCATTTGTATTGAAAAAAGTTGTTTCAATAATGAATTTGTCACTATGGAAACAAGACAATGCAACTTTCATTTAAGCAGAAATGCTGAATGATGCCTGCCGTAATTTCACTACATAAAGCTAGCCATAAGATGCGTCAGGCCATCCATCTTTTTTATTTTGCTCTGGCTTTCTCCAAGTGATTGTAATACATGAATTGACAAGTCTAATTTAGGAGACAGTTCTCTCCCACTAAGGTGCAATGAAATTTACTGTTTTGTTTCCTCCCCATGCTCTCCATGCCCATAATAGCATCAACCTCTCTCAAGATGTTGTATATCTAACTATTTTTGGCTCTGAGTGGTAACCTCCACGCAACATCATGTCTGGACATGAATGCATCAAACGATTTTCATCTGCTGGATTGGTTCATAGTAACACAGTAACCTCATAAAAGTGACAGGGGACAAAGTCCCTTTTTATTTGGTCTTCAGCTCATAATGTATTCATAGTTGAGTGTCACACAGCGCCCATCTATTCTAGTTGAAATATGTTGGCTACATTATGGTGTGATGTAAAGAAATGAGCTTCACTTTCAACCCCGTTTTGATGGATACATGCAGCTGGCTCTGTAGTTTCTTGTATATTGTCAGCTTCATTTCAGGGCCCAGTTATGATGAAACCACTGTGGCTGCGTTGTGGCTAAGGCTTTCCTTTTTTTTGTAAACTTTGATGGATTAAAAGCACAGAAGCCAAGACATTTTATCACACTCCAGTGCAACAGAGGTCATTGCATGAAATTGTTCACTTCCACACCTCTCCCTCACTGTAATGTGTTCTGCTGTAACTTGTACTGAGAGCCGTGGAGATAAGCGAGAAACTTAGTGGCTAATCTGTGAACTGTCACTGATCTATCTTCTAACACTGGCTCATGGAAGAGGGGAGTGAATACAATTGTTGCAATAACACAATCGCATCTCCTAGATTATCTGACTAAATTTTTCCTCACCCTGAATTTAGATTTAATTCACTATATCATTCAATTGTGTACTGATCGGGTCACCTCTACAGATTGGAGTTAGATTAGGAAGCCGGCAATACAAACCACACACCTACGGCAGTGTGTTTTTAGTGTGTAGTCCCACAGTATGTGGCAACCAGCCTATGTGCAGCTGGGGCCTACAGTATCTATGACAACAGGGATCTTGGTGCCTTCTCGGGTCGTGGCGGATTAACCCTATCCATAAACTGCTTCCTTTTATTAAGGCATTACTGATGATTTTTCAGACCCCAGGTCCCTAGGGGGCGCTGTAGCCAGGCTGCTTTCAGAAGTTTACATGGAATTAACCTGCGATGGAGCCAATGGTAAATGACAGCTGCTGAGGCCCACCAGGGAACCACTTTAGCGGGGTAAAGGTATTTCTGCCCCCTCCTCCTTCAGCATGTGTGTTCCACCATAACGAGGATTGTCTGGACGCTCAGGTCCAGGGGAGACAGAAGATCCCCTGTTGGCTCTCCTGCCTGACATCAAATTACCTAGGAGAATCAAATATAATTAAAGGAACACATCAGAACCGTCTGTAGTAGACCACTGTGGCTGACATTAAACATGAACTTAGCTTCAACGTCTTACCATTATGTGACTTGAGAACCAATGGCATCGCCTCTTGCAGCATGCAGCCTAGTGAAGCTGTACATGATCATTTAGATTGTGGTCGTTTTATCTGTTTGGTCAATGCATGTTTGTATAACATGTGACTGTGTAACATGGGACTGTGTGCAGCTTTTCTATTTCCCTTTCCTCTAGGCACTGAATGATTGTGGGCAATGGTCCCTTTCTAATGACTTTCAAGTGTTTGGATGGACTTATTACAACTTGTTAGAAGAATGGATGGCAGAAATTCTGGGCAGTGAGTGTAATTAGCAAAGAAATGGAGGGGAGGCCAGCACTGCTGTTGGTGGTATTTATGCAGCTTTAGATTGTGTTATTAGTGTTCTGTACTGCCGAGTGCAAAAAATGGCTGGAGTGTTTAATCCAATAAAAGGAGTGACGAACAACTTGTCACATAATACGATCCTTCGCTAGTGTGAAAAAGGCCTGCAACCCAAGTATCCCAGCTAACACACTGTGTATCAGCAATGTAGCCTATTGGGACTTCATGGTGATTTCATGACTTACCAGCTGACAACATTGTGACTACGGTCTATGGTAGCTCAGACTTACCAGTGTTGTACCATGTTGTAGTTACATGCTCTGATAGTAAATACCATACAAATTACCATTCGGTCATCAAACAACTAGTTGTTCAGATTAACTACAAAGAACAAAAAGATTGAGATGGCAAAAGCATAACAATAAGTACAATGATCATTTCCGTATGTTCTTGATTTACTATTTTACCTACTGTAGATGAAGATGCAGGTCAAGTTTTAATTTAACGTTTAACTGGGCAATTATTAGATCGTAGCATTAGTATTGTAGCTAATCTGCCAGGCAAAGTTAGATAGTGTTTTAAGTGAACAAACTGTACCAGTGTCAAGGCAGCCAGAATAGGGTTTTCAAAACAAAATATAATTGCGTAATACAAAAAAGTAAAAACTAAAAGATATTTGAGGAGGAATCTGCTCTAAACAAAAATCCAATTGATGTTATTTTCCAAAATGTTCTGTAAACTCCAACCTTTTTTCAAAATTGACACATTTTAGACATTAATCGGAAGGAAAAATGGCCTGACCTCCAGTCTTATTCCAGAAATCTCTTGATGCTTGATTCAGCTTCTGACTGTGCTGGGATGGGTATGTGGCCTTACCTGTGTAATGTTATTACTTACAAGTTTCACTTTTACCACTAGAGGAAGCTGAAAATGAAAAAGACTCACTTAACCCACATTGTATTGGTTTGTTAAAATGGATAATATTACAATTAATGGTATTATTATTGATTAAATTTGAACAATTAAACCATAAATACAAGATTTTAATAAACATTTAGATAAACTCCTCATTACATTGCTATCACATGTAGACTACTAGCACTGATGTTATGCCGACGTGGCTTTCAGGCTACGTAACGTCCCCTCTGGTGGCCATAGTGGAGGTCCTCAGCTCTCCTCAGCCACAACACAACAATACTGTTTACATAATCATTTACTTTATGCTTTTAATTAGAGGGGTAGTTATGAAGCTTATAGCAAGCACTGCTTCTTGCTTTTTTGCTAGGTGTAACATACTCCAAGACTATTGAGTCATATGGGAGTACCCTATTGTTGGTTTTCCAACCAGGTCTGACAACTATTGTTCATTGTTCATAGCCCAGAAATAAAGTATTTTCATCCACCTCTGAGTAGTCTTTCCCCTTCCTCTCACCAGGGATATCACTGCAGACTTTTCCACAGATACAATATGCCACCTGGCCTCGTGGCTCACAGTAATGCTGAAGTAGCAGAATGCCACCTGGTATTAGAAATGTACAGCCAGAACAGGGAGCGTGTGTGCACCATCTTGCAGTTATTCTGTCATATTGTATTGCAGGATACAGAATGGTCAATGAAGCAGATCTGTTCTTCTACCTAATGGGTCTTTGATGTTGCTGATTACATGATTTTCCTCACACAATGAATTGATTTTCCCTTTTGATGTGGTCTTCACAAATTATTTTCTATAATTATCAAATCCAGGTTTGGGTACGGACAGTATTTGCTCAACAAATCTAGTATCTATAAGTTGAATACCAGAGTGACTGTTTGAAACACTACTTTTGTACTCCATTGTAATTACTACCCAAGTACAAAGTAGTGGTTACACCTAGGATTTGAGACATTAAATTACATTTTTTTTACATTACAAGTATCCAGCCTTGAAAGAGCTGGCATGCCTGAACAACCCTGAGCTAACTAGGCATCTGTCCAGTAAATGCAAGCTCTAAATTCAATGACCTCGATGCAAGTGGCAGGTCTGTCCTATTAAAAGGTCTTTCCTCCCTGTCTTTGTCTCTGTGTAAACAGATCTTTAAAAGGCGATGAGGTTGCCTGGCCTGTGCTGCTTTATCTGTCAGGTTACGATTGTCTGGAGAAGATGACCCCAAGCTATTGATTTGTGATCCCTCACATGTACACACACATATGCGTGTGCACAGACACACACACACACACGCACACACACACACACGGTCAGCTACTCTGGCTTAGTGTCAGTCGTCCTGTGGCTTTCTAAAAGGTTATTTTCTGGCCAGCTTGTGAGGGTTGAAGTAGAAGAAGAAGGAACACCAAACAAAAATCAAACTTTTGGAATTGGTATATCTCTTTCCAAGTAAGGGAAGATTAAATCCTTAACAATGTGCAACAATCCACCGCTTTTCACAGGTACAAAACAGAGCCGAAGAAAAGAAAAAGAAGAAAAAAAGCCATCTGGGCAATTATCGTGGCACAGCCTCTCTTCCCCCAACCTCCCTACTCCTTGTCACTTAGCAGAGGCCTGACTGTGTCAAATCAATGTCAAATTTAAATGTTAATAGAATCTTAAATTATTCACCATGCAGTTTAGCCCATTTGACCTATTCCCTGGCTCTAAATGAGTCCCCCATATAAATATATCTTGGAGAAATGGGGGTCTGGCCAATCTCCAAAGTGTGTTCAATGGTAGTGATAGGGAATTTCAGTTTATTATATATTGGCATAAGGGCAATGAGTGATCAGATGACCTACCAGGATTTGCTTATAATTATTTATCAGTAAAGAAACACCATGCAATCTATGTATTGACAGGTCACATTAGGTCGGATACATAATAGAAATATATATAGCCCTCATAATATACTGTAGTTACCCTTCAAACAACCGTATAAAGTCAGATGACCTAAGGGACATAGTGCCACCTCATAAGACCTATGGGTTTAATACATATTCTTTAGCATTATGATTCAGCCTCGTAGTCCAAAAAAGTCCTGAAACTTGTCAAATGAGCACATAACTATGTCTAGAATCCATATAGCTTGCTAATACGCCAGAAACTTTCCCTGAAAATGTTATAGGACCAAATAGCCAGTTTGCACATGCCACTGTCAAAATCTTCAGTGAATCTGGAGACAAGAACTTAAATCCCAAAACTACAGTGACCTTTTTAAAAAATCATTGCAGAGTCATTTCCAGGCTCCCATGCTGTGTTTCTGCTGCTGCTACCCTGAGGCGGCCAGTTCATTTAACAGTTGTTAAATGTAATAGCGCAACTAATACTCAAGCTTAAAGCTGGCATGGGTCAGGCCCGTGGCACCACTGCTCTTTGAATGTATTCAAATGGTTCACATCTGTAGATGCTGAAGGTAGTGGTGAGAAAGGGTGGCGGTAGTTGTTTCAGATGGAAGGAGAATAAAGCCGATGAGTGGACTGGTTTATTGCGATGAAGGAGGATGAAATGTCATTGGTGAGGTATGGTGGCTGACTCATGTGCAGGGTGAATGAGCTGCATGGCATCATCTCAGATTCTGATTTATTTATAGAAAGGGAGCTGACTGTTTCATTCAAATGCAAGGAAATCATTTATCACATTGAGTCTTGAGTATTTGGATGGCGATTTAGACTAGAGCCATTCAAACAAACACAAAGTGGAGGAAGTGCAAGACTTTGGAGAGGGGCATTCTGATATTTTCCAGATGTTTTATGATTAGACATAATGGCCTTCGTTAAACCGGCAACTGAGGTTGTAGCCAGAAACTGCATATTTCCACCCATTTGAGAACAATGTGCTGCCCCGGAGAATACTAAACATCTATCACATAATCGCGGCGCCTGTACACCATATGTAAAATCAACTCTTTTGTGAATTTCCGTGCATAAGAAAATGATAGTGAATGGTGGTGGTAAATGGTGGAAGTCATTATTCTCACGTCCATCTGTTCACATCACATAATCACATCAATGCCTGGTCCTCTAACAATAACACACAGACAACCACCTGCTCACACTATGTGATATAACGCTATAGGCATCTGCGTATGGTCCTAGGAAACACGAGACTGGAGGTTTTCTAATTTGGCCATGAAGACAGATGCCCTGGAGTTCTATTGTTTTCTGTGAGTCAACCAACAGCTTACTTCCAGAGGGCAAAACCAACGCGCCCATAACCAGTTTTTGTGTGATGCTTGATTGAGGTGTCAACAAACAATGATCATTCCGTTTGTAATCCATCAGACCTATACGATGACTTCTGGGATCTTTCAGCCAGCTGGTCTGAAAATGCCTGGGCACATTGCTGTGACTTTGTTGCACTCCGGCAGGCTCTATGTGGAGTCGTTGTTTTATTTGTCTTGACCTTGACAGTATATTCCCACTGTTCCATATGCATGCTTTTATGAAACCACATGTCACTGTTAATGCAGCTGGTGTGCTGTCGTGTCATTTCGACACGTTAAAATATGTGACAAGCTTTGGGATTGGAACAACAACCCCCCCCCATGCAGACACCCATGCACACACACTCACAAGAATGCGCAGACACACATAGATAGGAAAAAAAGAGAGGGGTGGGCTGTCAAACAAAAATCATCGTATTTAGCTAGACAAGGCACATCAACAATAGTCAGCATGCAGTGTTTCTACCCTGCGGCACAGTCATTTAATGGACGGAGCCCAACAGCTGACAGCCAAATATTGGTTTTCTCCTCTCCCCTTAGTACATAACTGGAGGGGTTCACATCCCCTCCTCCTTCCCTACCTCCCTTACCCCCAAATTGCTCCTGTGCTTATTACCTCTGCAGGATTGATGTTTTTTTTTCATAAAGCACCAAGCTGATATCCCATGGATTTAGGATTAATAAAATATGAAGGACATTAATATTCCCAGCATTCGCATTCTGCTATTATCGCAGAGGGGTTGGCGAAGCCCCCGACTCACCCGGCCTGCCAATCACCCTCCAGGTATGCCGCTGCCGCTCTGCCCTAGTCAGGCTGGAGGTGAGCACCGCTGACAGACTTCAAGCAGCCCCCTCAAGGGCATTAAAGGGCAGGTTGTGACACAGACAGCGCATGTCTCTGCATTTAGGACCCCCTTGTTTTAACTTCCTCAAAGCACAGGGAATAAATCTACCCACATGTGACTTGTTTTTTGCCTTTGATGGGTTTCTCTGATGTGTATCCATTATTGCATGCACAGTAGCGATGCGATCAACTGTTCTTTGACATTAAACACAACAGAAATATGTATTTCCTAGACAGTAAAAATTGAAAATTGATTATTAAGGGCTGCCCATTGGACTGTGAATTTTGATCATAATTTTTAATTGAATATCTGATTGAAGGACACATAAGAAATACATCAGAGCATCACAGAGAAGATCATTCTGAGGACATAAAACAAAGCAGACATGCTAAAGACCTCCTTAATCCTAATTATCCAAAGGAAAGAGAGGCTTTATTAATAATTCAAATAGCTGATTGTGTGAATTAAACAAAGGGAACACAACTGCTGTATTTTAACACTGCCTTTGCCATGGAAACTGCAAGGAGGAATGTGATGAATATAAGACCACACATTTCTCCTAAAAATATTCATTTCAAAATTCCCCCCTTTCCCCGAAAGAATATTCTCTGCTGAAATTGAAACCTTTTTGGTTTTCCCTGTCTTTGTTTCCAGTCCGCTAGCACACTGCGCAAAAAGAGACTGAGAGAGAACTAGATGTGGGCGCCCTGCTACAGCATAGCGTGATTGCCTTATGTTCCTTTCTCTCGGCAGTTGTCCAGTGCTATGGTTCTAGGTGGGTTTGGTCTGACAGTCTTTAAACATGACAGATAAGAGAGAATAATTAATTTATCAGAGCAGGCCAGGCTCTAATCCCTGGTGTCCTGGTGATAAGGGAAGGTTTCTTCTCCCCTGATGCCTCTGCTGATAGGGGCTTTTTCCTTGGCGGGTTCCCGTTAATAAGCCTGTCAAAGAGGCATGCGACTGTGGGCTCTGTCCCGTACAGGTTATCTCCCCGCCACACGTTCACGCCTCCCCCCTGACAGCCAACAGCAGCCGGGTTGCCGGGCCTTTGAAACCCTGGGAGAGCAAGGCCTGTGGGCGCCTCTCTGAGGCGGCCCTGTCATTTAAAGCAGTTAATTCAAACATCAGGTGGGTCAGAAAGCACAGGAGGGGCGAGAGCACACCCCCAGCAGACCAACGGACAGACCACATTCTGCCCGAGAGCTGGACTTTAAAAAATTCTCTTTAAAAATTCTCTTTTAAGTTAACAAAATGCAGACATATTTAGTAGTGCAGCTTCTCTCCCTTTCTCCCCCTGCTCTCCCTTTACTCTCCCCTTTTTTGCGATTCCTACCTCTCTCCCACTGAACCCTGGTTGAAATTGATCGGTTGCTTGTCAGATGGAAGATATGTGGACATTTTTCATCTTGCCACAGTTTGAACTGTGGGTCTGGTTGGAGGTGTGATGACATCGGTGTTGAAGCTTTATTTCTGCCTGGAAATATGGTAATGATGTGGCAGGAGACTAAAGCCTTGGAAATGTTTGGACTCTTCGGCAGCCTCAATGTGCAGCATAGCAATACAAACAATACGAGAAGAGACCCCTGTTTGTCCTGGCAAGATGAAAAAAACTCTTATCTGTCTGGAATTAAATGATGTTTTTTGAGGGTGGGATGCCATTCAGATGAAGGCAGACAAACAACTGAGGCTCTGTTGAGGATATATATACACACTTATATACACTTCACAAGCACAATACCAGGACAATGATTGCACATCGTGTGATGATCATGTGTCTCTCTGGGGAGTAGCAGGGTGTCTGCTAACTAGCAGTCTGCTTGGCGGCCTTTATCGCACTGTGGTCCTCCATCATTTCCCTGAAGCCTCACCTATTTTGCAGGCAGACTGCATGCATTATCATATTTTATTTGGGTCATGAAAAGCAACAGCGAAGTTGCACTGCTCAAGAGAATTTGTGTGTGTGTGTGTGTGTGTGTTCCACTTGTATGTTCACATAAAAAAGCAGTTAAATGTACAGCTAAATGTGAATATACTTCAGAGCCTTTGTATTATCACTCAGAAGAACACTTACTGCTTCAGACATCTGCTCTCTTAGCACTTCACAGGGATGAGCAGTATTGCTGACAGCCTCTGACCCTATAACATATGATTTTCAAACCTACTCTTTGATGTTGTGTTGTTATTATATTATTGATCTAGTCTAGCCTGCTTTTTCCACTTAGAACCAGAAGACCAGTCTTTGGACAAAGATCAGCCCAAGGTCAGTTCTGAATGATTCACTGTGTCCTCGCTTTGCCAGTCTGTCTCTGTCTATTTGTCTGTCTTCTGACTAACATGAGCACTTTAGCTTTTCGATCTGTCCAGCCCAGAAAAACGTCCAGCCAATCCCTCTTCTTATCTCCCCACCTCCTCTAATCTCCTGTGAGCTGTAGGAGTGGAGGTAGAGGGTTGTCATTGTCCAGAGATGTGAACCTGCAACCTTTTCAATTTCACCCTGCGCTTCAAAGCCCTTCCGCCTGGACGATCTCACGTCCTGGACAAAGGTGCCATTTGCTTTTCATTTCCCCCACGATAGGAGAGCAGGGGAAAAAAAATGTATATTGTAATGCTCCCTCACCTCTCTGACATCAGCAACATTGAGGCGCAGGAAAAAGATCGATACAAATTAAAAGTAAATACAAAAAACGGCAGTGAAGAAAAGATACATTACCGGGTTTGGAAATCCATTTGCTTTCTCTGACTCCTTTCAGCTCCAGTGCTTTGTTTGTTGAAGACGTGGCAGGAAATGAAGAGAGAATTAAAAAGTTAAAAAGGTGGGAACTTTCACTGATATCTTCTTCTCAGAGTTATTATCTCTTTAGTTTTTAAAGTAACATTGTCGTTTGTTGGTTGCATGTTTCAACCCCACATCTGCCACCAAGCAGCAGCTGGTGTCAGTGAAGCTGCTCCAAAGGTGAGAGTGATGTCATTCCTGAGCTGGACTGGCCCTACTGGGATAGCTGCATCCTGCTTGGTCAATGTGGCAGACAAAGAAACAAAGAAACAGTGTGTTTTTACACGCATATATTTCTCCCTACATGCAGGAAAACTCCTACACTGTTATATTTGATTTATACCCACATTTATACCCACATCTCACTGCCCCCCTTGCCCCTCCTCCTTTTTTCCTACATCACATCCCACTATCCTCACTCCATCAGAGCCTCCTGGCATCTTCTCGTCCCACCTCTGCTGCATAACAGAGGAAACCTGCAAAGTGATATTCTATCATTATCGCAGCAACATATACACAACATTAACCAAATTACATCTGGCCGGCGACATGTTCCAGCATCTGAGCACGCCTCACGGCGTGGCAGGTGGCCTTACATCAATCAAACCCAGCACTGCCGGGACTGGTCGGCAGAATGGGGGAAATGGCTGCTCACTGTAATTGTGTTTCTCTTCCTACCATTCTGCTGCTGTAACAGCCCTGCATTGCCATAGGAATAGCTTGATGGTCTTGCACCCATTCACAGGGATGGGCGGTATGGAGAAAATGAAAACGTGCTCTTTATTTTAGCACCCACACACTGAGAGCTTCTGCAGTTGTAAATGAAAGTAGAAGTGCTGCAGTAAAAACACTGAAAGAGAAAAAAACAACATTTAATCTGCATAAATCCTAAAGTAACTGCATAATCTGCTCGTGCAGGAAGAACTATATGAGGCTATTAGCTGCAGTATAAAACAAAAAAAGAAAAACACAGTACTTTAGATGTATGACTCTGAACAAAGAAAGAAAGAGAAGGTCCAAAGGCTTCCTTCAGGTTGTCATTCTGGCATCAGTGATTGTGTGTGTGTGAGTGTGAGAGAGATCCCTCGACATATCGAGCCATACCAATGAGCAAAAACTAAAGGGATGACACCCTTGATTGTTGTTGGCTAACATGCACACACTCACTGATGAGAGAAACACACACAGTGAGTAGGTGACAAGCAGCCAGGGAGATGCAGTGGCATTTCCATTGTTATTGCTTCTATATATCTGAGAGGGGCCACGGGATTACCATCAATACAAATTAAAAACAAATAAAGGATGCAGAGGGAAACAGAAGGGAAAGATCTGGATCTATTTTACTTTGATTTATGGAGCACTGATCCATAACAGGTTGGGTCAGAGTGAGTGTGCATTCTAGCAGCCTCATTGCCAACTCACCTGCCAGTCAATAACCTATTTAATTTAATGTCACTGCCTATACAGGCAAAGTGTATTGACAAGGTCCTGAATACAGTTTCTAGAGGCCCCCAGCTGCAAGTGCCAGATAAACTGCATTTGAAAAATTCAATCTTGCTTTCCATGAATGCCCCTGAGTCCTTATAAATTATTAAACCTGCTGCCCCCCCAATAAAGTGTGGTGAGAAACTTCTAGTTGAGGAGCTAATGTCAGTGATTTGGTGTGGCTGAGCAATTGTTGCAAAGACAAGCCACAATTCCCACATCACATTTACAGCCAAGTCCACCTGCTCTCGGAGGTGGCTCAATCACTAACTGGCCTTTATGAATCTTTCAGAAGATGAGAAATGGGAAAAGGTGGCATTTGATATCACCATTTAATAATGTTTCATTCCTCAGGTGTAATGCTGGTTTCTATATATTATGCTGCAGAATGACACTTTAAATATGGCCTGTTTTGCTTTTTGAAAACAGAGTTAACTTAGAATTAAAGGGCATCTTGAAACAGAGACTACAAATGAAAGCACATGATGAAGGCAGCTCTGTTTGAGCTCTCTTCCTCACGGTTGGCATACAAACCCACTGATACGTCCCTGTGTGTGTCTAAAATGATTCTGGTGGTTGGATGACATCTGAAGGTGACTCCCCCCTACAAGTCCAAATTTTCGATGCCTCTGTCCTGTTGCAGTCAATAAGCCATTTAATCTTGGTCCTCAGCCGAGTCGATGTATCCGATGTCGTGTCCAGGGCTTATAGTAGACAAGACGAGGGTTCTGCCCAGGCCTGATAAACCATTCATTTCCTTGAGCTCTTTTGTCTTCCATTTGGTTCAGAGAAAGGAGCTCTAGGCCTATTTCAATCATAGATGCCTCTCTTTAATGAGCTGCTGTAATCCTTAGCAGTGGGTGCAGCTTGCCTTTCGGCACAACAAAAAAGAACTCGATTAGAGGATTACTCATATTTTTTGTATTCATGTACTAATTCACAAACACAAGTCATTCCAGGAATCCTGTACAAAAGAATGAGAGTCAATTTCTGTTTCAATGTTCATATCATAAGCTTGTATTGCAGGAACTGACATGGGTGATTCATCCCTTTGGGCAGATCTGCTGCATACCTATGCTTTCTTTATATTCTTTTTAAAATGAAACACTACATATTCCAGAAAAATCAAGCAAACCGACTTCAGTGAGAAATGTTTTCATCTCCCAACGCAGGCCATCAGGCCAAAAGGCTGATATGAGGTTATACATTTCAAGGTTCAAAGGGTTCATTCGTCACATACACGGTTATAGTGGTACAAAAGTGCAGTGAAATGTATGGTGGTATACTCTGAGTCACTATGCTAAAGTTGAAAAGGAAAGGGGGCTACAGCTAGGAGATATACAAGGAAAAATGACTACAAGAAATAAAAGTAAATTTAAGAATAAAATAGACAATAAGTCAATAAGTCAACTCATTTTGTCACCTTTATGAAGGGGCATCCTTTATTGAAATGGAGGAAAAGCAATAATTTGTATAACATGCAACTGTACATATTTGTATATGCAATCGCAGTTTAGTTCTTCAAGCTGATAAGACTTTATAAATGCTTGAATTAGTACTAAAATCAAATCCAGTATCTTATTCCACAAATATGTATGCACATTGTGTCTGCTCGTTTGATTAGAAGCCAAGAAGTGAAACATTTTCCCCCCTACACTTAGAGAGACGGGCCATTAAGGTGGAGGAAACTTTTATACAGGCATAAGTTTGCATGTGATTAAGGCAGACTGACAGGACCGGTGACAAATATTATCTGAGAGAGAGGTACTTACCACGAGTGAGTGACTGAGCATCACAGTGCATGTGCTTTAGAATCCATTTTGGCTTCATTTTTAAATCAGTATATTCCAATTCCAGTATATAACAATTTCAGTTGTTTATTTTTTAATTTTTTTATAAACATTTCAAATGACACAGTGTCTTGATATCGGCATATTTGACTCTCGAGAATGTTGAGAAAGAAAAATGTTGGTAATTCATCACAGATGCAGTAATTTTGTGTTTTTTGAGAGATGAAGTCCAGTGTGAATCTGGTCTGTATAGAATGGAGCAGTTACTTAATCAGAGTTAGTAAAGTGGGAAACAATCAGTGTGTGGGGGTGTGGATTTTAGTTTTGGGTAAACAAAGTGTAGCGGGGCGCCTCCCAGGCTCTTGGGATCTGGCCACAGAACATCTCAGTAAATGTGGTTAGACAGATGAGTCTCGCCTCCGAGCGCTGCCTCCCAAGGGCAGAGTGACATTTTCTGGGGACAATATGGGACTGCAGTGACACAGAAAACATCCTCCCCCTAACACTCTACAGTTCTGTGGCTCTTCTCCATCCCTTGCTCCCTCCATCTCCCTGCTAATTTCCATAGTTTTGAGTGCTGCAGTAGCAGCCTTCTGCCTTTTCATTTTGTTACAGGTCAAAAGACCTGACAAAGTTCCAACAGCCTGGTGGCACTACAGTGGGGAACGAAAGGATGAAAATGTGACTGGGTTCAACAAAGGAAAATGATTCCCGACAGAAAAGATATACAGCACCAAATACCCTCTCTCAAAATGAGATACTTTCTATGGCAAGCTGTAGCTTTTGTGCATGCGTTGTAAACATCCAAACTCAAAATAGGAAAAGTTAAAAACACAGGGGATCGGTTGGCAACCTGATGAGGGTCTTTTGAGTTTCGATTTGAGGTAATCGTATTTTCAATGCAAATTGTAAAATACCCTCTCCATTACCTGCTTGTCCTTGATTAGTCTGAATCAAATGCACAAACAAATATCATCCTAAATGTATCTTATCTTATCTTGTATCTTAAAACAATTATATATTAGTTTGACTCAAATGGACATTTAGAATGTAATCAATATTCCTAAATCATATACCCTGATGATATATCAACAGCGTGCATGTATGCCTACAGTGTCCCCACAGTAGGCATGTATTTACTGTTTAGACCTCATGTACTGTGCTGTCGACTGCATGAGTCAGGCTGCACATCTGTCATTGTGGATCAGGACAGTGTGTCTGTGTGACAGATGAGTCCTCCCCTCTCAGTGGGGACTCTCTCTGGGGAGGTGCAAATTTCTGCGCATTCAAGCATTGGCAATCATGCATAGCACCTTGATGAGAGACAGGCCCCCGCCACTTGATTGACTGGCATACTAACGTAACGCGATGGCTATGAACACCACGGGCACAGAAACACAAAGACCACAAGCGTACGGCCCCGTCCTCTATACATAGAAACACGCTCAGACACATAGAACGAATCACTGCACATTATGCCCATCTCTCTCTCTCTCCTTCTGTCTCCTGTACTAAATGATGTGACTAACTGATATCCATAGCTAATCTCATGAGGGGATGTCATCGAGCAGGGGACAGGCTGCCATTGAAGCTGCACAGATTAGGTATTATCTTTGATTACACAAACACAAGACTCGCTGTCACGGAAGGAGACATTTGATCGTCCACTTCTATAGCAGGATAATGTATTCAATTGTAGGTTGGAGAGTTTCTTGACATGGGTTGCAGAGGGGTCAGACACAATTAACTTTCAAGTGTCTGACGAGAATCAGGGTTAAGAGCATCCAATCAAGTCAAGCCAGTAATTCGCTTTCCCCCTTGTTGCACTGCAAAAGCCGGTTAGTGGTCGATCCAATTAAGACTTTGGTTGAAACCCAGAGTCATCCTGTGGCTTCCTGCAGGCAGACACACAGAGAGAGAGGGAAGAGATCTCGTGGAGGGCTGTCTGTCATGCAGGGATTGTTTGACACTCGGCTTTGATTGCTCCATTTTTCAGCACTGGGCTCCACTGTAGGAGGCTAACAGGCCCAGTTCTAGACCGTCTCTGTGTCTGTCCTCCCCGATGAGGACAACCAAAGCTCCTGCTGGGGCGGCGGGGCGCTGATTGGGTGAGGGACTCGGCGCCTGCAGAGAGTGAGAGAGAGGATAGACCCAGCAGTCCTGCTGTTTGTTTAAGAGCAGGGAGCCGTGTGGAAGAGCCTAATATCTTAATTGGTGTGAGTGGCAGCGGATGGTACCTGACGAGACTCATTAATCAGAATGGGGAGAAAAGGCTAGGGGCTGGGAGAAAGAGAGAGAGAGAGAGAGAGAGAGAGAGAGAGAGAGAGAGAGAGAGAGAGAGCAGAGTGTGTCAAACAGGGTCCCTTACTCCCCTTGTCCTCCTCCCCTGCCTCGCACCAATCCCAGACACCCAATGACATGCTCACAGCTGTGTCTGTCACACTCGGCCACTCAACCACAGAGTGCAGAAAAACGATGCAACGATAATTAGAATCCATTTACAAACACACACACGCACACACACACACACACACACGGCCATACACATGCGCACACACATGCAGGACATAAACACATTAATATTACATGTTACAAAAACAATTGGGTGCTATCACTGCAGCGTAGCTCTAGAGACATGTTTTCTGTTGTACAAGGTGCTTCATGTTCCTCTACAGGTTCCATCTCTATCTGTCATGTCTGACACGGCTTTCGCATTTTGGGCCATTTGAAGTTCTGTCACACATGCCTCTGATGGCAGGCCTCAGGAGACTAGTATGTCAACAATCACGCACACACGCATGATAAAAAACATCTACACACACACACACACACACACATAAACTATTATAAAATAAAGACAGACACACATACAAAAACTTTCCCTTTAGGCCAGTCCATCAAACACTACTGATGTTCCTCTGCTCAAAGTAAGAAAAAAATGCTCTTTTCTCCGCTCCTTCTCTTCATTCTCTGTGTCCTTTCAGCATGTTTGCCTCGATCTTCTCCAGGTCACTTAACCTAATGGAGTAAATTCAGGCCCTGAGGCCAATGGTTGTCCTCTGGACACATCCATGATTCAGGACAGGGACTTTGACTCTGCCCCAGGCTCAGGCAGAGGCAAGTCACTTAACTGCCTCTTACTGCTGCCATTTTCTCTGGCTATTCAGGGGCGTACCATTAAACCAAGGGTAGCACTTTGTGTTTGTGTCACTGCATTTGTTCTCTCTTTTCCAGTGTCCTCCATTGCTATGGCTGACATAATGAGCAGTTAAAACCTGATATCAATGCTGCTATTGGAGCGTGCTATATGTCGTGCCATATTCAACATTTGAGAGTTCATTTGGCTGTGGTCCAATTGTTTAGTTTCAATGAAATGTCTGTGTAATACCTTAGGTTCTCAAGCTATTGTGATTCACCCAAAGTAAAGTGTGCTCGTGGTGTTTTTTGTATGTACTGCTAATCAAAATTGACTCATTTTTTGATTCCACTGTATATTGATACCGTTGTGTTTTTGATGGTGAGTACGCTCCAGCTCTCATTTCCTATGCATGTATTCCCTCTCTTGTTGAGTCTGTTTGGATGCGTATTCTTTTGAGTTGCACCACAGAAAACTATATCATGCAAATATTTGTTACACTTTATTCCCAGTGATGGATTTCCACCCACAAGCAACAGAGAGGGAGATTGGAGATCTAGTCTGAGGATGATGGAGAGGAACATCACATCTACTTATTTTTTTCATAACCTTCTTCCAGGTTTCATTACAAACGAGCAACTGGTTCTGATTTGGGCTCTGTATGTTCAAAATACAGGCGACTCCTCTTTGTATGTGCAAAGATCATTGAAATATCATCTGAGAAGCAACTGATCCACCTGCCTTCCCACAGTCCCAGGGTGAGCCAGTGATCTGAGCATGTGTAGGCTACATACCAACTGCATGTACAATCCTCCACAGTCCTTCCCACCAGGCAACGTTGGCTGTAGAGGGACAGTTTGCCTGGTGGGCATGGTTTTCTTTAACTGTCCGCCCCCCAAAACTCATCATCTTAATTGTCCCTCCTGTTGATGTGAAATTCAATAAAAGTGGCAGGGACCATTTCGAATGGATTGTGAATAGATGCCACTGCCTGGCTGTCTAGATTCATGACAGCTTGAGGAGTGTGTGTCTGTGTGTGTGGGATGGGTGGTGGTGGGATGGGGGGGTGGCTGCTTCATTATCCTGACTTGAAAAGTGGTTTGCTTGGAAATGTGGCACGTTGGTGACAAATTGTATCTGCATTGCCCACTCTCTGTTTTTTACAAACTCTTGCTGGTATTGCATAGCAAATCTGTCTCTTCACATTTGTATAGATGTGTTCAATTGCTCATAGGGCATGAATTCCTCATCAGAACTGGAAAATGGGGAGGTAAAGATGAAAAACCATCATGCCCTTACTTTTCACATGGCTGCACTCAAGTCATTGCTCTTTGATAGCATGCTCCTGCAACTGAATAATGATGTTTTTTAGTACTTTTGACCTTGCCCCGTATACACAACATGGCAAAACTTTAACATATTGCATTTCCGTCCCCCCCTGGCAGCTGCTCACTGTCTCTTGGGACTCCATCAGCACCATTACTCCTGAGGAGTTAGAAGGGTCAAGGTAGGTAGAGGCTCTCACACTATGAGCTATGGCATGACAGGTGATCATCTGGAAAAAAAGGAACCATTGATCTGGAGAGTTCAATACTAAGTGCAGGTCGGTAGATCCTTGTATGTTCTGAAAGGGAGGCATATCAATAAAGTTGAGTGTGAGGACATTGCCAGTTTTGGAACCAAATGGGTGGGCTCATACAGAATGCCATACAAACAGGGCTTAGAAAATAGATTAAAGGTGCAGTTCACTGAAGATGTCCTTATACATTCTTGCAATGTTTTCAGCGAGATAAAGCACAAAGCGGATTGCCATTTTTTATAAATCACTATCGACCAGCAAGCTAAAGAAGTGTGCTCCTCTCCAGATAGCAATCAAGACACTGCGATGCTTGGCACCCATTTCCTCTCTCATCTTCAGGCTGGATTGATTTTATGAGAGTGGGGCTCTTCTAAACCCAGTTGGAACTTTAAAACTTCATCGTCGTCCTCCAGCCTGTAATTAATGCGGCTCCTGGGGCCCTCCTGCCCTTGGGAATGACAGTTAACTCACAAAACGCTGCCAGAACGCTTGCCTCGTTGCCATTTTTGTCTATGTTTTAAAAGCTCCGTCCCCATTCCCCGCGTGCTGCTAAGCTATTTCTGTAAATCTGTAAATTAAGGTTTTTTTCTGATTTACAGTTTATGTTTGAGTCCATCAGAAATTTCATGCGCTACACATTTTAGGCCAATGTTAGTGTTATTATTACAGTCATACCTCTTACATGATTTTCCCACTCTGCACTTTTTATATTATACAAAGGTTAATCAGTAGTCTCTGCATCCTACTGGGTTAAGGCTCAGTCGTTCTGGTGCAGCTACACACACTATTTCTCTTGCTGATATTCCCTAGAGGGCATTTTTATAATGGAGGAATTTGCTGCTTTCTGCTGACAGTCAGACCCAGGCAGGGTAGGAAATTAACGTTTTTGTGTTGCAGGCTGCCGCCAAAAATTACTTATTGGGGGCAGGATTTAGCATTTGAAAACCTGACTTCTACTATGTATCAAAGACGACAAACTGACACCTAAATGTGAAAAGCATGCCACTCTTTGTTATATAATAACCCACACTAACTGGGGGAAACTGACAATTTTCTTTTTCATATTCTGTGCTTGGATTTAAGGACCAATTTTTGCAGTCATAACTCAATTATTGGGGGCATTGTCTGAACTTTGTGATGTTCTTTTTCTTCTCATTTCTCAAACTATCTTTTAACTGTTTCAGACCATTCCAAATGCAAGTACTGTCATTGTCTGTGCTGCACAGGATGGCTCACATTGTGTTTGTGAAAGAATACCTCACATGGGTAGGAGGAGTTTTACCTGCAGTTATTAATAACCTAGAATCAGCTTCCACTCATTGCACAGGCAGATGAAAACTGACCCCAGGTTGGTAGTTAGAGTATTTGATTTTCATGTTAAAAATCTAATTGAAAGAATTTCCATGCAAGTATTTATAAGAGTGACAGTCAGATTTGCCTACGTAGAAAGGTGAAATTTAAAGGGGTACCATGACATTATGAAGTTTATTATTTTTTCACCAGGATGTAGTCACATGATATGAAAACCTCTGAGCATTTTCCCTTCAGCAACGTTGTTAACAGGATATGATTAATGCCTATAGGTTTCAATGAGGAATGCTAAAATCCTAACAAGCCATTTCTGTTTCTCTAGAGAAACTTAATGACTTACAAAAGGAATAACAGCTGAATACCCAGTGAGTTTTATCTGCACTTTTTGAAGACATTTGGAGGTTTGAGGTAAATCAATTTAAATCCAAGTTTCTAAAAATCAATAGATGGAATCAAATTTGTTGGGGACAGATGTAAAGTGATCACTAGCCATTTGGAAACGAGGGGGAAAACTGTTGGTAAGACTCTTTCAATGTAGAGGAAGTGAAGAACTAGACACTCATTTCCCCTCTCAATCTTCCTGTCTGATCCCCTTCTTTTCTCTCCCTCCCTCTCTCTCTCCCATTCTATTTTCCTCTCTTTTTCTCTGTGTTGCTCCCTCTAACTTCATTAATTGTAGGCTCAGTGTCACCAATGCATCTCGCAGCATGGGGCTAATGTAGAAGTGGATATGTCGCCTGGGGAGGCTAATGCCTGATGCCAGCGAGTTCTTCACACCCACCACATCCCACTGTGCCACCCTCACAGATTCCTGCTACCTGCATGCTGCTAAGTGCACCTCTTAATCTGTTTAGAGAACTTTGCTAAGCAGCAGGCATATTTTCATGAAAAATCTATTTACCTTTTTTAACATAAGATGGCTAAATCACTGTTGGGCTTCTCCTGTTTCTTTTCAACCACTGCAGAAAGCATTTGTTTGGACTAATGTTCCTGTCTAAATCGAAATGAATGCTTTTCAGTGTTTACAGACAGGCATAGATTTTGGGACTCAGAGAAACAGAGGAATTGTACAAAAACACTTTGGATTATCTTTAAGCTTTTATAATAGCATGCTGGCTTAGTCCATAAGAGTCCTAAAGTTCTGCTACAACACGTGAGACGTGTCTGGAGAGAGAAACGTGCTGTAAATGTTTCATGTACCGTAATGGTACCTGGCCAAACTGACCTGACACGTTGCTGTCCTTGGTGCTGAAACACCCCTCTTACTCTTTAATGCACACAGAACGGCACAACTGTGACATTTTTGGAAACACGTAAAACCCCTTCTTTGTCATCTGCAATGGTTGATGTTTGTCATTTCTAAAACCCTTGTAATGTACTGCACTGTGTCTGTGGAGGATGTGATTGCCTGAGCTTGGATTAGACGCTGAATACATATGAATTAAGGGATTAGTATGATCAGTGTCAATCTCAGGCAGATATGATTTATAGTGTGCATGAGGTGTGCTTATTCTTCTGAGGTGAAGACAAGACATGATTAATTAATTACAAAACATTGCACCATTTCAATGACTTAGAAAATACAAAAGAAAATCTTATTCAGAACATCTGATACATATGAATACTGCTGGCATGCTTGTAATTGTGCTCATGCACACCAAATCTGGGTATGCTCTGTGAAATGCATCACTCGCATCTCGCCTGGGAAATATAATCTGTTATTGCTTCGGATAAATAAATAAATTCAATTACATTCTATGCATCAAATAACTTACACGGCACTCGGCGCTCACACATCCTAGCTATGCCTATTTCAAAGTGATTAAGGCTGCAGAGGGGAGTGCTAACTGAGACATGGGAGAGCCTTATTGACATTAAAGGGGATATCATTATACCGGCTCAGACTGCTCTGCTCCACCCATCAGCTCACAGTTAAAGAGCCGTCCCCGTGTCCAGGAGCCATGTAGAACAGAACAGGAAGCTTCTAATTTCAACCCGGCTTATTCAGGCGTCAGATTGCACCTGCCGTCGGCTCACAGTCCGATGGCCTTTCAGACCTTAATGTTCTGTCTCAATCAGGGGAAAGTGATTGCCTGGCTGGCTGCTACCTGCCTCCGTCATCCTGTAATTACACTTACTTCCATTTAGAGACACATGCCTAGCAGCTCTGACTGGGCTGCGACAGCTCCCACTGAGGGACTAGGGGGTGGGGATGAACAAGGCGGGTGCGAGCGGAGGTGATTGAGGGATGTTGCGGTTCATCAATATTTGTTCAACAATGTAGCTACAAGTTGATTGACTGTTTGTGAAGAGGCGGCTATGTTAGAAAGAGATGAAGCGAATGGGACAACGTGTCTAAGTCACCTGCTGAACCTCTCTGCTCTCTATGATGTGAAAAGAACACAATTTAAACTAGAGGGCAGTCAGAGAGCACAAACCTCCGCCAATGCTCAACAAGTCCAACTTGCTGTTACAAAGACATCATTCCTATCACTTTACAATTTTGAGTTAAATTGATTTCTTGACCTGAAAACATCCCCTTTGCATTTGGAATCGAGTGTCTATCTCTGTTAGTTTCATAGTTATGGATAAAAAACGATAATGGTCTAATGGTGGATATCCCAGATCCAGGTCACCACCAAAATATAATCAACTGTACACCTAGGATTCTTGAGAAATCCTGCTGACAGACAGACAAAAAAACTAACAGGGGCGACAACATAACCTCCTTGGGGGCAGTAACAAGAGAGCTTGAGAAAATCCTGTCAATGTGCCAATTCTATTGTAGGAAGGCGAGATTCTGTAATTGGTCAACAAAATCCTTTCCATCATTAGAAAATAAAAGTTTACTGTCTTTCACAATAGCAATCAGAGATCACTGATTGCCAAACATGAGGACAGGAACAATGGAGCAGCCCTGACATATGGGACCAAGTTCCCCTCTTCCAAACAGGGTCCTGAAAACCCAGACTGGGCCCACCCCAACAGCTGCATCTATTCACAAGTTTGGCTCGGTTTCACAAGGCTTTTGTTGTGCCCAATTTTGTTTGTTCTGCAAGTTCCTCCAAAGCAGTCTGTAGTTACTGTGCGAACCCGGCCCAGTAGTTAAGAAGTTAGTTGGGTAGACTCAATGAGCTGCTTCACCATCTGTTTAGGAAAAAGAACATGAAACACACTGTCCTTAATGAGTGGTGCACATCCTTGCTTCCCCCAAAAACTCTAGTACGTCAACATCATAGTACAATGTGTTGTTGATGTTTTTCCAGTTGTTTCTAAATTGTTCAAATCATGTTAGTGGTGCAAGGACAGACATTTAAAATACAGGAAGTATGTAGTTAGAATTAGACATAGTTTTTGACTTTGAGAGTGAATTCAGGACAAATATCGCCGTGAAGACAGACACAACCACAAACAGAGCGTTCAGCTGGCATGCTCAAACAAACAACACACAAGCCATAAGTGACGCTCCTCGGCTGAATGCCTTGACAATGGCTAATTTATCTGTCATGTCCATGGCATATGCCTCAATTAGAAAGTCATTTTCTAAAAATGTCATTGTTCAGCTTTCTGGCACTATTTTTCTTGCTTTCCACAGGGGTTCAGCCGCAGCAATGCTATACATTAGGCACATTATCGCTGCCTCCAGGGGCTGTTTGATCACAACACATACCATCCAGGTTTCTAGGGGACTGTAAGAGAGAAATTTAGGGCAAGGGTTAAATATTGGATCACGATGATGGGCCATCTTGCTGAATGAAGCCCAATGTGGAATTGCTTTCTTTAGGAACCGCAGAAAATGGCCATCAGAGCTGCGGGCCAGAACAAAGAGGCTTCATTATCGTCTGTGACTCTCATTCTGTTACTCTGGGAGTAATGAGAAATCAAATGGAATTGCGGGGGAAACTACAAAAAGCAGGAGTAAATGTTTCAGGTTACCCAACTGTTGGAAATGGGTTGGAGCTGGGGGTGTTTCTCCCTCGCTTGTCAATAATTGCATCGACTTGGAGCTGCCCATACAACATTTCTGCAGCATACAAAGGACAAGTCAACCTGCATGTACTGTAATGAGCTTTTTGATTAAGACTGAAAATCCGCTGCAGGGAGAAAAAGTCATAGAGTAATTTCTCTCATGCCACACCGCTACGTCTGCCTACGTACATCCAGAGCGTTAAATGGCTGCCGTAGCCGAATGCCCTCATCCTTCTCCAGCAACGTGGAACCAGGAAGCCGCAAACAAGGACTACTGGTAGACACTGTGTGCGATGTTATACAAAATGAGAAACTATTATAGTCAACAACCGTTACTGTTAGAGCTTCAATCAGCCTTGTTTAGGTTCGTAGTCAGATGATGTGAATGCATGTGGAGGAGGAGACTGAGCAGAATGGCTCCAAGCAGAGAGGAACATTGGCGGAAATGGGGGTGGGTTCCTCTGTCGCTCCCCGAATCAGGTCTCTGCTCATCTCTTGGTTAACACACTCTTTTTCTCACACCTCAGCCTCATTATCTATTACCTCCCCCTCCCTCTATCTCTCTCTCGCTCAGTCTCTCTCTCCATTTCACTGCCTCTGTTCGTCTGTGCATCCTGTTCTGTCTCTGCTTTACGTTTGGCCTGTGTGCAGAGTTCATTACCCTCCTGCTCGCTTCATTACAGCCTAAAGATGGGCTGTCATCACTGCTGACTGCTGTGCATTAGTGTTTCCCCTTCTCTCCCCCTACCCCCGTGACAGGACACCCAACGCCTCACAGCAGGGTTGCTTGTCTACCGGGGGAGGAGGAGGGGGGGTCGGGAGAAGTCTCTCTGTCTCTCATTTGGTGGGAGGAATTATTTCCATGCTCTCATGAGACCCCCAGAGCTGTTATCAGCAGAAGCAAAAGTCACCTGCCTGTAAGAGATCCACATGAATCAAGCCAGAGAGTCCTAGAGGGAAGAAGAGAGAGGGAGAGAGAGAGATGCCTCTAATTAAAGCTCATGGTGGTGGGGTCTCTGTTATCCTGTAAAGCGTTAGGGTTGTGGGAGGCTTCCACTGGCCTGGTGTAGACAACACACTGGGGCTGCATGTGGAGATAATTCGGGTGAGGATCATGCCGGTTTGTGTGTTGGAATCCACAGCACCATATCCCTGCCATATAAACACCAAGCATGCCATGCCCGGAGGGAGCCTGTTGCTGCTGCTAAGGACGAAATAGACAAGGGAGAGATGCTGATACTGCTGATTGAATTCAAGGCTTTCATCAAGTGATTTTCTTTTATTGCATAGTAGCTTCATATTCTCTGTTTGAAGAGCTTTTGGTAATCAGGAAGAACTTTTCACTGAATGGAGGAGAGGAACTCAGACAAGTCTGTACTAACTGTACTGTTGCTCTCTGTAGGAAACTGAACACTGATGTGTCATCGATGGAGCCTTGCACTCTCAGCATAGATGCTGAGAAAAGAAATTCTCAAAAGTCTGTCAAGAGCACAAGTTACTGTGACATGAAGTGGAAAATTGTATTTCTTGAAATTATCATGAGTGCGGTTTAGTCTCATGCTTAACTACAGGTTGTGCTGCCTTTCTCATTGCAGTAGGGTGTAGGCTGATACCCTGTAATAAGACCAATGTGAATTTTCATATCTCATTATAGAGATTTAAAAGCACCAGAACATCTCTTTCCCATTTTCCTATTTGCCTCTCTCTCATCCCATCACAGCGGTATGCTTTCAGTATATATACTAGCCTCTAGGGGGCAGTGTGGGAATCTGGTTGTTCAGAGGTGTTGGGCAAATGGGAACACTAATTCTGTACCTGCATGAAACAAGCCCTTTCATTCAAGGAATACCTGCCACAGTCTTATATTTCCAACACCTCAACGCTGAAAAGAATTAAATGTAATGAAAAGGAATGAAGTTAAACCTCTTATTGTTGCTTCTTTTACACCCCTCCCTCCTCATGTTGTCTACAGTAAAAAGCTGCTGTGGAGCGAAAACAATGGATGGGGAAGTTGGTGGTGTGTGTGTGGATGTGCGTTTGTGTATTATGAATAGTGCTTGGGGTGCAGGGATGAGATCTTGAGTCCATCTGTGGCAGAGGAAGTAGGTTCCCGTGTCATTACCCACTCCACTGCACTAACATCTTCAATTAACAGCAGCCAGATACTGATTACATGTTTTCAGGATGTTGCTCTGCCTCTGTGACCGATCTCCTCATACTCTGCTGGGCGCCGCGCTGCCGCCAGAACACGGGGGTTTGCAAAGACAGGCGGTGAAAATGCATGGCTTCCCTTTCCGAATCCCGAATCTTAAGTACCTTTTCCATCGGTTCCCCCTGGTAGTCTTTCAGCCTGCAGGGCGGAGGGAGCTAAATGTGACTTAGGAATTGGTGCATAATCACATCTCCAGGTGTAAAGGTATTTGCAGAGTGTTTTTTTTCCCCTGGCTGCATATGGGGTGAATAATCAGCTGGTCCTTGACCTTGACTCGTATCATTAATTCAGAGAGTAACTTGTCAGCCTGTCTCACCAGCTGTGCTGAGTACCGTAACCTTGGCTCCCTGAAGGTCAAGCAGTCTTCCCAAGAGTTTGTGCTTTTCCCTGCATGCTCAGCCTATGTGGAAGGGTCAGGGGGGAGATGCATTAAAGTTACTGTACCAGATTCAAGTATAGAATATAATTACAGCGCTTTTTAGAGAAGTCTTGTCAGAATATGTATCATTGTTTTCAAGTGTTCATTGACTGTGACACTTGCAGGGGTAGGAGCCTGGTTCTAAATTGATCCCACAGTGGTGGGTCCTTTAACCCGCAGTAGCCTTGAATACTGGAATAACATGAAATCTGAAACAGCAGAGTCTTTATTAACATGAAAATACGAGCATAGTGGAAATCTATCTATCTATCTATCTATCTATCTATCTATCTATCTATCTATCTATCTATCTATCTATCTATCTATCCATATATCTATCTATCTATCCATCCATCCATCCATCCATCCATCCATCTATCCATCTATCTATCTATCTATCTATCTATCTATCTATCTATCTCTCTTACTCTTAGTTTTCCGAACCCCTCTCTCCCTTGACGTCCACACCTCTCCTCATGCAACACAACCTCGAAACAACTGAAAAGATCGCACTTAGCCTAAAAACATTCTTGCTCAATCGTATGAGCCACCCTTTACTCTTTTTCTCACTCTTCTACCTTCTTCTCTCAAGTTTCATTGTTATGTGCCTCTCCTGCACAGTTGAAGCACTGGCTTCAACGGGCTGTGGGAAAAGATGGAGGCAGCAGTATCTAGGCCAGTGGAGGTGGACTCTGTGGCGTAACAATGGTATAGTAGCAGGTGAGCAGCTGAGTTGCCAACCCAAGAAATTCAATTAGAGCCCAGTGCCTGCCTGCATTCAGTTTATTATGAAGGGGCTAACAAAGTCCTCCTGCGTGGTGAGATAAAGCCAAAGACTGCTGCCTTTTGTTAGCCCCACCAGAGGCTGCCCTGATCAGGGCGAGATGCCCTCGATCTTCCTATGACTGGCTGGGGGTGGATTGTAAAGCTCTCCGTTCTCTTCTGGACTTTTGCTGGAAATAACAATTCCCCCCCAGCCTTCAAATTTCATTAGGAGCCCTCTAGTACATTAACCACCGGGGCAAATCAAATTTCCATTCCGGGAGGAGGATCAGGGTTAAATGAGCCTTTCAGGAGATTTGGAACCAGTCTGACTTTTAAAAGCTCACCAAGCTGTACACTTATCCTTGACGTGCCCTTTAGACCTCTGTTCCTTAGAGTAGTGTCTCCTCAGCATTTATTTACCAGGATACTATGCGGCCTGCTCTTCCTCATTTACAAAGCTACAGGACTCAAGCAAATAAAGCCTCGCTGATAGAGGCAGGGTCACTGCATTGTTGTGTTGCAGGAAAATCTGCAGGTGGCGAAAGGGGACCCAGCGCCAAGAGGGAAATGGATTGCAGTCAGAGCGAGATCTGACTTCTGATTACGTTGTAGCCCGCCTTTGTGTGAGCAGACACACTGATATGCAGTTAGCAGGGGCAGTCATCCTGGGAGTCGATATAAGTCGCATGAACTGTGAAGGGCAGAGGTCAGCAGAGGTCAGGCACTCACTCACACATCACCTAGGTAGCACGAAAACAAGATTGTGACATGCCAAATGGGAAATGTAAAATCGGTCAAATGTGAGAAATGAATACATTTGAAGCACAGACAAGTCCACATCTCTCCCGGTTTTGCTTTTAGTCACTTTACTATAGGTGGTCAAGCGTGGGCCTTCTTCTGTATGATGTGATCTCACGGAGGTAGAGATAGGTCAGTCATAGCTGATGCCACTCAGAGAGAGGGGATTAGTTTAGGGAGTTGTAAAATGGTTAAGAGAGTAAAACTTCTGAGATAGTATGTTGTTTAAGGAATGTAAACAACGCTGTGCAGATTAATTGTCCAAGGCACAACAGGATCCAGAGGCTGCACTTAGGATCCTTTAAACCCTTGTGGAGTTATTCATGCATATATAGTATATTTAGTTCAAATCCAAACTTCCCTCCGGTCTGGATTTCAAAAGGAAATCTGCTTTAGGTGGGTCCTTTAACAGAGCAGCTCCTCCATTTGCCTTGTGGGTCTGTGAAGCGGTTTGCTACCAACCTGGGGAGTTTCAGCGATGCAGCAACAGTCTCCCACATCAACACCAGTCTCCGTTGTGACTAATGATAGTTCTTTACTAAGGGTTTTACTGGAGGGGAAATAGAGAACGTAGTGGAACGAAGACAGATAAAATAAACCTTCTACCACAGCTGTACAACCATTTGCAATCATCCGTCTTATTAATGTATCCCATGGATGCTATGGATCCTAAAGCAAAATCTTTAAATGAAAGTGAATATTCTCCCTTAGGGAAAACCCACAAATCAGTGCGTTTATGCCACGTTTTTCTTTCACTGTAGGAGTATCAAGTACCTGAAACAGATTTTTATATGTTTACTGTTTTAGCTCTTCATAAGTATATGAGGGATTGTGTTCAAGTCTGGCTGTGATAGTATTATATACCATGGAGGTCCTTAAAAGGGTGCAAGGGTTATTGGTTCCACAGGCCCTGAAACAATAATAGCCAGGGTGCAGCACGCCAACCGTTATTATCAGGTTTGAAAACCTGATGGCCACTAATAGCGTAATTGCTTTAATAGTGGAAAAGGTGAAAGCAGTTTAAAGGATTGATTAAGGGATTTGGTTTCACACTGAACAAACCCAAGAGGGAGCCAAGGCCACAGCCAGGGGCCAAGAGAAACAAATATACCTGTCAACTCACTCTCTTGTCCACACACACTCACACACACACACACACACACATACACATTCAGAAACAAAAACACACTGCTAGTCATCTCACATTTCACTGTGTTTTGGGTCAGGGGTACTTGGTTGGCCCACACCGATGTCGTCTCCCACAGTGCTGGAGCCACATACAGCCAAAACAGTGTTAAAGAGATAATTGGTGTTTCTTGTTTTTCTTTTGAACCACCTCTGACTTGAGCTTCATAAAAACTCAAAATAATAACCAATATATAAACATATACCAATATACCAAATATTTTCAAATTTTTAGTGCATTTTGAAAAATGTGTGCCGTGGGTGTGGGTGGCTTTCATTCAATAAAAAGTTCTATAATATAGATAGATATAACACAAAATGTTTCAAATATAACTGAAAAAAGGGACAAAAAAAACCAAACATAGAAGTGCCGTGTAGCTTATGGCAGACTCTGAGTGGCCCTGAATGTCAAGAAATGTTGTATATAATGGATGAGTGTTTACCCTCCATCTTTACCCCCCCCCCCTTTTTTTTTCTTTTTTCTTCAGTGAGTGGGTTGGCATAACTCAGGGTCAATGCCACTGCTGGAGATAGTGGGCTATAACCGAATTAGCAAATCCAATCCACTAAAACAAGATCACGCTTTTACTTAGAAAAAGACTCAGTCCACACTTTTAGCGTAATTGCCAACACAATCATGTTAATCTGAAGGCTCTGTACTTAATGCAGCGCCTGTTTGTTCTTAGCCACACTTTAACTTTATGATAATTCAGAGGGAGATTGAAGGCTCACATGAATTTTCTGTTCCTTTTTAAAATTGTCTGCAAGTGTTTGATAAATCCAAGTAAAGATCTACTTAAGAACAGATTTTGACTTCCTCAAACACTATCATGCCATTTGAGTTGTAAAGATGTTTCTAATGTTAATTAAAGCTTTATTAGAGCCATAAATAAGTACACCATATTTTTTCTCTCTCTGGAGCATTAAAGTGAAAGTATACCTCGAGTATAGGAAGACTGGGCCACACACAGTGTTTTTCCCTTCTTTCAGAAACTCATTTGCTTCTGGCCTCTGCACTTCCCAGCTGGTCACATCTGTGTGGACAAGCAGAACAGGCGCAGCCGTACGGCCTATGTAGAGCACTCATGGACTGTTGTTGCTTGGCAACCCTAAAACTCTAGGTGATTGGGGATGTCTAGCTGCTTGGCAGATGACTAGGGTTAAATGAAGAGGTGGTGAGTTTGTCTGCATTCATCTGAGGCTAGCCAGCTTCCCCTAGTCATGCTGATGCCTTGACATCCTCTGTGCTGTTCAGTATCAGTGCTGTGTCTAGGTAGGCACCACTAGCTTCTATCTTTGGGTCATCTATGTTTGTATTGCACTCTGAGGGTCTTGTGGTCTTCATTCAAGGCTCATGTAAAGGTCTTTATTCATTCGGGTGTTGGTTTAAAGGTTAGCCATACCATACTGTGTATGGGGTTGTGTGTGATACAGTCTTTCATCATGACACTTTCATACTGTATAGCCAAGGGCATGCCATCGTAATTGCTGCAAGTGATTCAATTATGATCCAATTCTATCTACTCCACAGGGTGCAGGAGGTGCAATGGGACATTATGAATGGATAATTTACTCCACTGTCAGGAGATGTACACTGCTCCATCTCTTACCCACAACAAAACACAAATCATACCACGCAACCATCACCATCCTGCAGCAATCCCAAACAACCATATATAGCTGTAGGTCTTAAGCTGCAGTCTTTTTCAGACAAAAGAAAATGTGCATTTCCCTTTTTTTTCCCTCTGTGATGTCTCATTGGGTCGTGGCTCCATTAACTCTATAACTCTCAGAGGGAAGCTGCCTTCATGCTACATTAGGAATATGGCCTTATGGATTTCACATTTAATGACTTTTTTAGCGAATCTCAAAGTCAATGTTGGAGCTTGACTAACCTCACACTCAAAAACTCAAAATGCACATGAAGCGCAAAACAGTCTATAGCAAATGTGATTGCGATACACCTATGACGGATCCGTGCCGTGCAGTGTCTTAATGTTTGCGGCCTCTCTATCCAGGCGTAATAACATGATGAGGCCTACACACGGGCAGACAGCAGTCATGTGTGAACAGTAATCATGTGGTGTCAATCATGTGCCGTAAGCTTTCACTCAGGAATCAATCAGCCCAGGGCGGCTTACAGACAAATCAACACTACTGCAGGTGGACAGGATGGACTGCCTGACTGGCAGCTTATTCTGTCTGTCACTGGAGGATTGAGGAGAAATCGAACACTACCTTGCTGCAGATTGGGCA
>CABFOQ010053423.1:8766-24874 GCA_900660455.1 Gephyroberyx darwinii
AAATTACGTCAAAATTATGCAAATTCATGTATACCAATTAAATGTTTAACCAATTAAACAAGGAAAAAAAGGACAAATATTCTTCAGAATATCTGTAAGACACCATATCTGTATAAATATAACAAATCTTTGTTTTGTCACACATTGTTCTCTTACTATATTATTTGTTGTTTGTTGTTATGTTCCATAGATTACTTATTGGCCCTTTAATTTCATGCCATTAACTATACAGTTGTCCTATAAAGTATTTCACCCCCAATTGTTCTTGCGCACTGTGTTTATTATATCGTACACACAAAATGTGTGTATAATGCACTGACACCTAATAATGCCTCATGAGCAGGTATAGCGTTACCTTTTGTTTATATTTTGATTAATGATGAGGCAATTTCTGCATTTACTGCATTTTGGGAAATTGTACAGCTCTCTGAATATCATTTCCACTATTCGTGAGTCAAATCATCAAACATTTAATTCAGCGACCATATCACGCTGGCATAATCTTTTTATACTTTATTGCAAGAAATGAAATGATGCAGGAAGGCTCCCCCCTTTACCATTTTTTTTTTTTTCACAAATTACAATTTATTTCATTAAAAGAGTTTGCTTTTGTTCTTGACAAGCGCCCACAAGCGAAATAGCATTTCCAATCGGGGAGAGAGAGAGAGCAGATTAATAGCTCAGCGGGAAAAAACGCTGTCAGGCTTCATGGTTTATCAATCGGATCACTGCAGCACAGTCAGACACTGGGAACCTGCTGCCAGAAAGTTTCTCCTTTAATTTTGATTTTGAGTTTGAGGAGCAGCACTAAGTACAGGCGGAGTGGAACCTGACATGTTGCACAAGTCACGATGTGAACGGCAAGCACGTGGTGGAAGGTGATGAAAAAAAAAGAGAGAAAGATAGAGAGAGAATATATATCTCTGTGTGTGTGTGTGTGTGTGGGTCCGCATGGAAAGTCCCAGTGCTCAGTGGCCACCAGGAGACTGTGGTCGAACTGGGAAGCTCCCAGTACCAATATGTGTGGAAGTGTACGAATGTGAAGCAGGGTGTCGCTGGAAAAGAACATAGAGCTCTGGATAAACCTGAAATAAGAAACACCCAATGATGCACCGCTGCACCATGTCACCACTCACTTTGAAAGTTGTGAAGTTGCAGGTTTTGTATGATGGGGAGGGGGGGCAGAGTGTGATGGTATTTCCAGGAAGTAACAGTAATGGAATTTGAACATAAAAACACTAGAATTAAAAAAATAAAAGAATAAAAAGGTGAGAAAAAAAGTAATTTTTCATATCATTGTAACATTAGGAATAGGAGAGGATGAACAGACTCTTTTTTTATCACCTAGTTTGTAATGCAAGCTAGATTGTCTGTGTCTCAATGCCTGGTTTATGTTCAGCGTTTGCCCTCGTAGCCAGAAGCATTTCGAAACAAGAGGAACACATTTCAATGGCAGTGCAATTTCCAAGCAAAGTATAAAAAATGGTGCAATAATTTCCCCCCCATGTGCTCAAAGTTGTAAATATTTCAAAAGCTTTGAGCTTCGCTGACTGCGCATTTCCAGCACTTCGTCATCCGCGTGGGAGCACATTTTATAGAGAAACCCACTAAATGTCGGTTCTGAAATACGTCAGACCCCGGTACAGTCGGCGTGACATCAGTATTCACCGGCGTCTGATACAACCAGGAACAAGAGAAGAGAGTTTGTCCCTTGACACGGTATACAATGTCATAGAGGCTGAAGATGAAAAAGTAATAATGCATTGATTGTCTGGGGATGAGGGCGCATTTTCTGGTTGGAACTGAGACCACTGCTGTAATAAAAAGCTCATTCGGACGTACAGTGGCTCCCACTGTCTGCCGTTCATTGCAAATGGAAGAGCTCCAGGCTATACATATATATATATATAAATATATGTATTACATTACCGAGGATGAGTTCAATAGTTTCAAGAGTCGATCAGTGGCGTGCACAGCCTCCGAAGATTCTCAACTTGAGGACTATCCCGGTGGCTTGGGTTGGCTAAAGCACCTACCATTGTAAAGAGCAAGAGAGGGGGGCATGCAACCCCAGGAAGACATTTTTCTAGTGAGTTTCTGTTGCGTTCAGTGGCATATACATACCCTTTCAAGGAAGAAAATGTAGTGTAGTTGCATTTCTGAGCTCCCACTGAGATTAATATGTAATCCAATCTAAAAACAAAACAAAAAATGCAGTTAAAAAAGGCAGTATTTGAAATATTGAAATATCAAATATTCTTTGTTTTGCAAGATAGTTTTAATTGCCATTTTCTGGAAAATGAGAAAAAAATGTTTCTATTCAAGATAAACATGCACTCAATCAGTATTTTTTTTGGTTATGCATTGGTATTCAGTAATTGAAATCCTGTCATCCACAAGTTGCACTGGACTATCAATAAGAGTCAGTAAGAGTCAATGCCCTTAAAAGTGTCCGGCCCTCAGAATCAAAGAGCAACGGCTTCTTTCTAGACTCATTTTGCACTGACGTTCAACAATCATACCAGGAGAAATCCAATCGTAGAAGAGGAAGAGAATTTCCCCCGACAGTAGACAAGATGGACCAGAATGCAATGCGGCCACAAGACTCTCGCTCTCTTTCCTTTACTATCACCATTTTTCTTGCTCTCTCCACCTACTTGGGTAAAACCCAGCTGAATATAACAAGTCAAGGCCAAGTTTTCCAGGGGCGGGGGGATGTCGAAAGGTATTCTGGGAAATGTAGGAAATCACTTAATGAAGTAGAAGTACACAAGACAAGTTTGAGGGACAGTGGATACAACAAAAAGGTAAAACACTTCATCACAACAACAGTAGTTAGTATAACAGTGCATGCTATTGATTTTGGCATGCTATTTTAATAATATAAAATAGATATTCAGACCCAAAGTAATCACTCGGTTAATCAGTTAAGAGAAGAAGGCAATCGCTTTTCATTTCATGGAGAGGATGACAACATTCACGAGGTGTTAGAAAAACTCGACCTTGGTGTTTCAATCAGACTAAAGGACACTATTCGGAGAGCACAAAACTCAACGGTTGGGTTAGAGGCTGAACGGATGGATTCATTTACGTTTCTATGTTGCAGTCTCGCTGAACTGTTCTTGTGGCTGAAGCTTGTAAATCATTTTAAATCAATAGTTTGCCTCAAATGATTAATGTCTTTAGCCATGTAATAAGCAGGGGTAATATACCTCCTCTTCACATCAGGGTCTTTATTCACGCTGTTGGGTTTTGTGGTAATGATCTGCTCTCTGTATATTATTATATTATTATAGAATGAATATTTCTTTTTTATAAATAATAAAATAAATACAAAAATAATTAATATTTGTATTGTATTGTAATAATAAAATAAAACAATACAAATGTTTTTAAACAAATATGTAATAATAATTCATAATTCATAATTCATGCGGTGAAAAATAATGAAAAAGCCAACATAAACCACAAAACAATAAAAGAAAAGCAAAAATAAGTGTCCATTTGTAAGTATTTTCTATATCTCTGCTCTTTTTACCCGCTCTTACTCCACCCTACACTAATAAAAGAAAAGGAAAGTTGCTATGCGGTTGCTTAATTTTAAATAATGGGGTCATAGATCATTTGATTTGTGTTTAAGGTGGGTTGGTATTTGTTTCACCTCACCAATTAGCTTCATTTTGATGTACCATGAAATTGGTTGTGCTATTCCCCTTAATGCTCATTATTTAACGTCTCCAAAGCGCAACTTGTGAAAATTGCCTGAACCTCTGGTAATTAAGAAAATGGAACTTTTTTTATTTATTTTGCAACAAAATGAATCTTTAATAATGCATAAAATTAATGATCGGTGGCCAAACAAGGGACAACTCACGCTTGGCTCAGGTTTTTCTAGCACTGGGAATCTGTAAGAAACCTGAAAAAAAGGAAGAAAACCTTTTTTATCATGTTGCCCTGTTTTCTTTGGAGCATGATGAGTCTTTTGTCCCTCGTCCTCTTCCTTCCTCACCTGCTTTCATTTCATCCTCTTTATTTCTCGCTCCCGGATATCTTCCGAAAAGCCAAATTCCAGACATTTTAAGACCTTTTCAAAGCTACCTGGAATGTAATTTAAGACCGATTTAAAAACCAAAATGAAGAAAGACAGCTGGCAAAACCAGCCTATTTCTATGTGAACACTAATGAAATTTCTCAGAATTATGAGGTGCAGTTCTGCGATATTGAGAATCAAACCTACCTTCATCGCTCAACAAGGCCTATACGCCCATGGTACTCTGAATGCAAAATACCACAATCCTGGGATAGTTAAAATGGATTTAGAAAAGGGCCCAAACTGTGAAGGAACCTTATAATTCTGTAGGTTCAATCCGGGTTTGGTTAAATAAGGTTCTATCTGACTATTTACAATAAGCTAACCTCAGTTTCAATGGGAAACCGGATGAAAATGATATAATGGTAAAATTTAAGATTTCATAGAATTAATTCTCTAGGCTCTATTTGAATGAGCCTAAAAAGATGCCATAATGTAAAATTCCATTTCCTCCTTATTGCTATTTTTCATGTCTTATTGTAAAAAAAGTCCATGTTAATATCACAACACGTTGTAAACAATTTTGCCACGAGGGAGAATGCTACCACTGTCGGATGAGCATGTGGCTGCTTTTGTCTGCTGGTTACAGTTCAATAGATTTTGATTTCTCCAGTCTGAAGCTCCTCTCGCTTAAGACTGCCTTCTCGCTTGCTATTGCCTCTGCAAGGTGCATGAGTGAATTGCATGCTCTGCCTGTACACCCCATGTCTTTTCAACTGAAGGTCTCTGTCCTTTGTTGAGTGTTATCATGGAGCACCGGAGCCAACAATCTACCAGGGTCACAAGTGATTTTGATGTCTATGTTCTAATTACTTAACGGCTAAGTTGACCAACGGGACTCACTGTATCCCTTTAACTTTCCCATCTGTGGATTTTCAGAGGAAGTAAGGAAATTAAACTCATCATGCCATTTGGCTTTGAGTTGATACAGTCGTTTGTACCACTTTAATGAAGACATTTTTCATTCTGTGGCAGGATAAAAGCACAATTTTGTCAGAAATCATGCAAATCACATACAGAATGATGCATAGAGCTATTTTGTAATTTCCACTTCCATTCAAAACCATGCAAATTGCTGTGATGTTATCATGGCTCAGAGTGTTCCTTAACCATATGAAAGATATGAACCATATGAACAGTATATCTTATGATTTAATGTGTATGCAGTGATGAAAAGAGTACTGAAATATGACTAAATCAGTAAATTGGTAATACAAATATTTATATGATAATTCCTTCTGTAAAATAAAAGGTTAAATCAAATCAAATCACATTTTATTTGTATTGCCCTTAATCACGTTACAGTCTCAAAGGGCTTCACAGTGCCCAAAGTGTGAAAACAATAAATGGTTAGTACATGACATCCCCCAGCCTTGGACCCTCACAAAGGACAAGGAAAAACTCCTAAAAAATCTTTTAGGAAAAATTGGAGGAAACCTCGGGAAGGGCTACTCAGAGAGGGATCCCCCTACCAGGCCGAGTTTGGGAAAGCAGCGTATACAGAGTGCATAAAAGTTTATTTGGTAGGAGTGATTTTTCTATTTTCAGTTGCCCACCACCACAGCAAAATGTGTTTTATAATAGTATCGACAATGGTCATATGAATTCTAGTTGTTTAAGTCAGAATGGCAGGGCGGGGATGAGTCTCCTGCTAAAGAAGATGGGAAAAAGTAAATTTGAGAAGGAGAGAAAAAACAGCAGCCGGTGGGGACTTGAGAGATCTCAGTTGCTTTAGAGGTCAAAAGCTGCCAGCGTTCAGCGCCCAGGGAAAAGGCCGGCATACATCACCACAATGATCTTTCTCATTACACCCAGTGTCCCGCCTGCCTGCCCTGCTATGGGAATAAATATAACAATATGACCGGCGCGCTCTGGACACCGCATCCCAGACGCTGCACACACACACAAAAAAAAGCAGAGGAGGAAGAAGGAGACAGGGGCATATAAAAAGAAAAATTATGTTTTAGGAGAACGCGTCTTACCCCGAGCGAGGTGATAGATGGAAATGGAGGAGTGGGGGGGACTGGTTTTACAGAAGCTGGAGTTGGATTTATTGACGGGGGGACTGTACAAATACAGCTTGATGATGAACAGTTTCAATAATCACAACACAAAATCAGCTGAAAAGGCAGGTCAAAATTTCACCCCGTTAGCAAGCAGATGCAGGAAGTCGACAACCAAGGAAACACTTCCTCCCTACTATTGTCTGCACTTGCAGGACAAAACTTTCTGTTATGGTACAGGTCTTTCCAATGGGAAGCAATTAGGGACATTCAAACTTAGTATAAACTCTGCCCACTAGTCAAGACGGCTGCATTTTAAAAGTCTTATCAGCATGAATCACAGAGTGGGGCCCATCGCCACTAATTGAGACGCCGTAGATTCAACCCATTTGCCCGCTGGTGCCTGCAGCCGCCTTAGTCCAGCTGGCATATTTAACTTTGAGTCGTCTCGCCTGTCTGATTTAAAAAATGGTGACGGCCTTTGCATTTCCACTCCATCCCACCGCCACGTGAGATACATCGGCCGTGCCGCTGCTCGGTCATTTGGCAGTACGCCGATTCCGGAGTTTGATGTAAATCGGCATCTACTAGGCTACTGCATGCCAAACGCTTCGATTGTACACTTCAAATAGGCATGGGGCATGATTTATTTTTTTATTGTTCGTCACGATTGCATTGTCATTGAATTCAACCCGAGTTGCTCTTATTTAGAGCTTGCTCTGCTGGTGCATCGTTGCTGCGTTATGGCTGCCGAACTGCTGAACTGAACTGTTTGTGCTGAATGGTTCATTTGTAGCATGTAAGCTCTCTTACTGTGATATTCGTCATGCTGTGTCTCTTAGCGGTTGTTAGGCCCGGTGAGTGGTCTCTGAGAGAGGTTACATCTATCTCTCTTTCTCTGGTGAATGGTGAATGGTGTGTTGTTTGTTTCTGGTTTTTGGGCATACTACAAGATAGAATCCTGCAGTCGCCGCTGTATCTGCCCACATCAAATTCTAGTGTTGGGTATAGTCACTGGTGGGAAATCTTCCCCACACAGGATGTGCATGGATTTGGTCCAGTCGTGATGATGCAGAATCGTGGCTTCATGTCACGTGAGTAAGTGTGTGATCCACTTTCTAGGTGCTCGGGTAGCATGATGCATGATTGGACTATGTGGAGTATGTTAACTTTCTAAGGGCTAAAGAGCACATACCGTAATTCCCCTAAGCACTGCGCATTGCAAAAAAAAAACCATTACACACAAAGAAATGCACATAACCCAGCATCTATGGAGGTGCTCGGCCTCCACACATTGTACCGGTTACTCATATTGTATAATACAAATTCCAAACTCAAAATCAACTGAATAGCCCGGCTAGCAATGTAAACATCCTTCGGACAGCCCCGGCGCTTTCATCGCAACAAACGCCGACACATTGAGAAAGCATTCCCGACTGAGTTAATACCTGCTTGACAAGGGACGCAGCTTTGCAGGGGAAGAGCTCAGCACAGTAGCTGCCCGAGGCTGGAACAACAGCAGCAGCAGTGCACTATGGGGGGGTTGAGAGAAAAGGTACTACCTACTGCTCTACAACACCACAACGCTACTGCTCTTTGATCCCAGGGCAGCCCAGTTCTACCAAACATTGTTTCACCACAAAATATGAGGGGATTGTTTTGTATTATTACTTATTGTTGGTTTTGATAGGAGGGAAAATGGAGGAAGAGCGAGACAGGGACAGATGGTCAACAAATAAAATCCTCTTTGGGCCTAACTGGTGATGCATTAGCATTGTGTTATTGATTCAGCAAGGAGGTGATATTGTGCTCAAAAGCTAAAAAGCACACACAGACACACACATACAGCTATTTGTGCCCAAGAGTCCTTAATTTGTACCATCAAACAAATACAAATAAGAGCGATGTTGACAGAGGCAAGGCGTAACGGCTTTTTGCTGTAAATTGGTTTGCAGATCGATCGATGCTCGCAGTGGTGGCAGCCGCTGCATCGATCGCACACGGGAACCACCTCAAAGTTTTAGGTCTGCTCTTGTTGTCATCGCTAACTAGTAATGGAGGGATGGGAATCGACGCAGCATACAAATACCTCGAGGGGGGAGTACGCTCAATGAGAATGCAGCGACATCCCGCTGCCACGGGGATCATATCAGCAGTCTTCTCTGGAATCCTCTTAAGAAGCTTAGGGCAGGCCGCCACGGCGGGGATCCATTTATTATCGGCTGTTGTGGAGTATGTGGGGCAGTGGGCCCCGTGGGGATGTGGCTGAACCAACATCAGGGACACCCAAGGACTTTAATTTGTATCTGCAAGTCACATGAGCCAGGAATCAATTGGAGTCGGGTACAAGGAAACCAAACTTTCCTCCAACATGAACCTGGAATCGAAGGGCACATTTACACCAAGGAGATCATAATGATGCTCCTTTTAGTTTTGTTCGTTTGGCCAGGTGAGAACAACGTCATTCGAACTCAGGTGGTACCGAGACACTTGAAAATGTGCGGTCCTCTCAGAGAGAACTGCGGTGTGGTTTGTTAGTCAAGAACGTGAACTGAACCACTTATAGCAAGGGATTATGGGTATAAGGAGACAAATGTTGGTTTTGCTTTGTGTTGTAGTCAAGGGAAGTAACAAATTACATTCTTTTTTATTGTAATTGAGTAGTTGAGAAGTTTTGAGGCAAAGAAAATTGTGTAGGCTCACTACCAGCATTGCATTAAGAGCTGGCTGACTGGCGCCATTAGCAGTGGACTGTTCTGGAGTGGCCAGCAATGAGTCCTGATCTCAATTCCATTAAGAATGTATTGCAAGACCTGAAAATGTGCCGTATATGTATATTTGTATTCTTATTGTTTGATCATTCATGATGCTGTTAAATAAATGTGAAAGTTGTTTCAGTTTCCAATTATTGAAGATTCTACATTAACTGCATAAAATGCAAGGGCGGCAATAATTTTGTCCAGAACTGTAGCAGACACTGTACACATCTTTGTTTCATTATACTGCCACTATTATACCATGCAGGTATTTCTGGAAGGATTCCAATTCTAACTCTAATTTCAATCGACCATCTGGGCCCCATAAACTATTTTTGCCAGGCACTTATCTGCCAGCGGTGAGTTAGGATATCAAAGAAAAGACACATCAGACCAGAGATGCTGCCCAACCAGCCAGCCAGCCAGCCAGGCTCAGCATACGACAGCCGGTCCTGGCAATGATGGCTCACCTTCAACAACAGAGAGAGAGGCCTTGAAGAACAGTAGCATCTGGCATCAGCTTTGGCCAGAAGCTTACTTTCAGAGGTGAATCCACAGAGATGACAATAATAATCACAGGCAACTCACACAATTTTCCACGGAGGATTTTAAAATATATTTTCTTCAGTTTCATTGCTTAATGACTTTGCTAGCAGACAATTTTGGACAAAAGGATTTAGCATTTTTAATAAAAGGTTTGAATGTCTTCCCTTGAGATAACGCACAATACCTGGTATTTTACTTTTTAAAGATGCTCATAAAATGTGTATTTTCCAGCATCATCACTTCCTGTGTGGGGAAGATTTCCCACCACTGACCAAATTGGGGCAGATAGGGTGAATCTATGGTGTCTTGGTTAGTGGGACTTCACTCTGTTCCAGACACACTTTGGGAGGCTGATAAGACAGCTGGATTTCTACATTAAAAAAAAATCTTGTATAATGCAGCTTTAAAATAGTGAAAGTATAAAGGTGGGTATTTTCCTGCAAAGAGGGTGACTTTAAGGAGTTAGCACTCTGATAGGCGGCATTAAAGCAGTCTGGAGAAAAGTAAACATTTACCTGCAGTGCATTTCGTCCAATTCAACACTGACAGCTCTTATTTCAGGAAAAATTCAGGAAACACATTGCAAGTGTGTATAAATAAGCACACAGATCTGAAAATGTCAAATAACTGTGTGCAAGACCTTTTCAAGGCAAGCCTGCAAAAGGTAATCCTGCTGCTGTATCCATGCGTATATACTATGCACACGTAAGTAAACATGCATCCAGACATGCACACACACACACGCATGCACAAACCAGCATCTGCGCTTCATTGGACCATCTCCCTTCAGCGCAATATCAGTGTGTTGTGTATGAAATTACAGCTCGCAGCATGAATCTGATTACCTGCACATTGAGCATGAAACAAATTGCACTTACCTTTTCCTTCTGCTACTCCCACATCACGCGCACACACACACACACACACACACACACACACAAAGTGGCGATTATAATTATTTTGTGGTTGCTTTTAATTTGCCTTATCAGTTTTTGTGTTGTGCACGTGTGTGTAATTTCAAGAACCTTGATATTCCATTCACAGTCATTCACTTAATACAACTTAGGATCTTTGGCTTAGATCAAATTCACTGGGCTGCAATAAGAGCTGAGGGTCTAGTGGTTCGCCCCGCTGTGGAAGAGCGGAACGCACATCGACGAATGCATAAAGGTAGTCGCTCGGTTTAGGTCAATTCACTTTCATTTCCTTCATGCGAACATGAATTGAGACCGCAATTGAAAGCAAATGAATAGGTGAGCAAACCTCTTGAATCTTGCATTATAGAAACTGACTATCATTGGAAGACTCCACAGATCCCATCCGTTGGTCTATATTTGTCTTTTGGGTTGACCTTATTTAAAGTGGACCAACCCAATCCCTGTTATTATTTTATTATTATTTTGCAGCCAAAAATACAGGGCTTTGATTACTGCGGCGGCTGTGGTTTAGGAGGTAGAGCGGGTCGGCCTCTATTCGGAAGACTGGCGGTTTGATCCCCGGCTCCTCCAGTCCGCATGTCGAAGTGTCCTTGGGCAAGATACTGAACCCCAAATTGCCCCCGAAGCTGTGTCTTCGGTGTGTGAATGTGTATGAATGCTTAGTCTCCCCTGATGTGCAGGTTGGTACCTTACATGGTAGCCCCTGCCATCAGTGTATGAATGTGTGTGAAAGGGGTGAATGAGAATGTATTGTAAAGCGCTTTGAGTGGTCGAAAAGACTAGAAAGGTGCTATATAAGTACAGGACATTTACCATACAGTCCTACAGGTTCTAGGGGGTTCATATCAAGAACAAATTGAACTAGTCTGACAACATAGACACACTTTACAAGGTCGGACAGAGTAGACTCTGTAGACTGCCTGCTCGAGGAGGCTCATGTCATTCAATAATTCAATATTTGCAACAGACTGCATCTTCTACCAATCCATAGTGGCCAGTGCACGGTTCTTTGCTGTTGTGTGCAGGGGTGGTGACATCAAGGCAGGGGATGCCAGCAGGCTCAAGAAACTGGTAAAAAAAAATTTTTTAAAAGCTAGCTGAGCCTGGATACCCTGGAGGCAGTGGCAAGGGGAGGATGAGATCCAAACTGAACTGCATCTCGGACAACACCTCCCGCTCTCTCGATGAGCTGATACAGCAAACTTTAGCCTCTGGCTCATCCGCTTGAGGTGAACCATGGAGTGTCTCAAGCACTTATTTGTGCCGACTGCCATCTGGCTATACAAAGCTTCTTCCCACAACAGCCCCAGCCTCACTCAACAAGGAAGGGGCTGAAGTCTGGTTGCCTGCATGTCTCCATGAACTAACCTGGACCTGTTTTCTCTGTTCCTGTGCTCTGGACTATTCTGCATATCTATCCTGTTCGGCACAATCTGATTTGCATTCTTGCACATGACCAGTACATATTTCTGCACACATTTCACTATATGCGCCAGTACTTTTGAACACATTTCTGTTTGATCATGGGAATAGCTAAAAATGCACATTTGCAAAGTTGTACATTTCATTTTAGGATTGATTAAATCATATCTGATCACACTGTAGCATGAGAGGACAGCTAAAGCCGGAGGTGAGAAAAAAAGAGAAATGTCAAAATTCACAAAATAATTTTTAATAGCGATACACTTGGTAATTTGATGTTTTTTTTAAAGTCACCATGATTGATTTCTAAATGAAATTTGTGGAGTAAGAATATAGCCTCTAGATCTGCAAATGCTCCCTTGTTGGCTCTTTAAGAGCTCACATTGCAAGTCCATGAAACATTGATGAGAGCCATCGCAACTTATGCTATCTATTGTGGTGCAAGATCAACAGGCAATTTCCTCTCTAGCCTAGATTTGCTCATGTCAGCACCCGATGTAGCCTGTAAATTGGATATTCTTAAGAAAGAAAACCACACACTCTGGGGGTGTGTGGTGGTGGTGGGGCAGATTAGGGCTGATGGGGGGAGAGAGAAAGAGAAAGGGGAAAGCCTCTTTGCTCTCCGGGAGACCAGAGTGCTGCTGCTAAGTTAAAGCTGTGCTGCGGTGCTACAGTCAGCGCGTGGCCGGCTTCTCCCAAGATGGTTGCATAACTTGGAATGAAATGAGTCCTCCCTCCTCCACATCAGTGCACAGCTAGCTAATGCCATAGGGAAGAGGAGAGCAACAGGCAGCCAAACTGTAGCACATGAATCACACTGTTAAAAAATAACCTCCCCAAGACGTTTTCATCGATCACTGTGGGGCAATAACATCCTTTCTTAATCAATGGTTATTACTCGGCTGGTTTGTTTCCTAGTCCTGACCTCTTGACCTCAGATTAGTGTGAAAGATCCACTGTTTTTGACGCTGATCCAAGTGGGAATTAATGGAAAGGTCACTTGGAAACCCAACCAAACCGAGTCAGATAAAAAGTTGCCAAACACACCATAGTGGGTTCCCAATAATCCTGTTAAAAATGGACAGAAAACAGGGAGCTCTCCAGTAACAAGCAACTGCAGGGCAACAACAACAAGCAGGCAGTTGAAAAGTGCCCAGGCAGCAACACTCAACATACTCGACACACTTGCCAGGAGGCTTACTATATCTCAACTTAGTCTTTGACATTTCACTTAAGGAGATGGCACCAACACTGGTAGGAAACCAACCTGGGACAGTGAAATGCCATGGTAGTTAGGGTGACTCCTCATTTGGTGCAGTCAAATTATATCCTGGAGTGTTTTAGAGCGATTGTGTCCAGTAAATGGTTGACCTGCATCACCACATGACTTTGCTCATGAGTTTATATGGTTTGTCAATTGGCAATGGGAAGCAAAATTGCGCCAAAAATACAATTTTGTTTCTGATTCAAATTAATTCAAATTATCTAGGTGGGAAGATGGCCATGTAGCAGAAACATACTTGGCTTTATTTGCATGCATACCTATGAGTAACCCAGCTATTTCCCATACTCAGGTTAAGCTATTTACATGAACCTTTGATACCTTGTAATTGAGCCTCCCTATTTCCACAAATAAACCAATTAACAGAGTATTCCTGTGGTTTCCCCACTCACAGATAGAACAACTACCAACAGAAGGGTCAGCCGGCAGTTACCCTCTTCCTCTTTGAGGGAGCAATAGCAGGTTACTTCTAATACAGGGGAAAGAAATGATGATCCTAATAGTAAGTACTGCTCGCTGTCATGTTTTTTTTTTTGTTGTTGACATCAAAATGTGCCCAGAACTGTGTGCGAGTCTGAGTTTGCACAGACAGTAAAAAAAACTGAAAGGAGTAAAATGTTTCTTACAGGAATCTGAACTGTGTTTCTCTTATGAGCTTACCCGGGTTAAGACATTTACATGTGTCGACCCAAAACGAGGTTACTAAAGCAACTGGGTTAAGAAGGGAATTATCCATGCATGTAAGCATAGCCCTTGAAGCATAGCAAACCCAGTCTAATGAGCCAGAGAAAGAAATCCTTAATTTCAAAGATCTAGGACACTAGGTGTTTAGACCAAATGCTTCCATGAACTGTGTATAGGTTAAATTACTATTATGCTATATCAATCAGTAGTAAAACAAACATTTGCAATTACTTTAACAAGGTATCACCCCAGCATTACCGCAGACAACAGGAAGGAGACAGATCTTTTATAGTAACAAGGTTGTGTTCATATGCACCGGGAGGGCAGTGATTATTATATAAGTGAGAAAGATGGTAGACCCTGCAGCTGAGACAAAACCATGTTGAATAGGATGTAGCTTTGCAGCAGAGGCAGAATTTCACCTTTTGATTTCCACCCACTCCCTCCCACTGCTGCTGCTCTCTCCTCGGCAGGCAGACACTGGCTGATGTGATGGTGATGCCACACACTCTGGACACAGCCTCAGTCTCTTCTCGCCGCCCTTCAGCGGAAGAAGCACCAAATACGGAGGCTCTAGTCCATCACTGCTCACTGCACGGCAGCCTCCAAAGCCTCCCACACTGCTAACATGTGACACAAAAGCCTTTCTTAAGTGCGTGTGTGAGTGTGTGTGCACATGGATCTGTATGCATGCATGTTTGTTTCTTCACAAACTGCATGCTGGGAGGTCTTCGTTGCAAGAGCAAAATTTAAATGCCAAAACTCTTGTAATCTGTTCAATATAATGAAGATGAGAGTTGTATTGAAGAGCGTTGAGCATCTGAAATAGTCATAAAGGCCTCATGAGCTCAGGTGAGATGTGTTGGCTACGTTCCTCTATCCGTCTCCAAGTTCCACTTTAAATCTAACCGGCTATGACACAGCAAGCCAACCATTTGAGATTTGAAGCCTGAAGTTTGGCAAGCTTGCCAACTTGCCTCTCCTCATTCAGTTCTTGTAGCAAATGTTGACATATCTCCATGGAAACTGCTCATCCAGACGTAGCCATCGTAGAAGTCTCACTTTCTACAGCCTGCACTAGTTACCTTTTACGCTGTAGTCTCATTGTTGGCGGAGGATGTTTAACTAACAATATGCTTATAGGGAGCCAAAGCACAAGTTAAGCAAGACCACCCACTGGTTTACTATATCAACTAAACAAAGCAATAGATTGTGTTGAAAATCAACTCGTGGCACCCACAGTTACATAAGCAATTAGCAATAAGATCGCGGATGAAATGAAAGCAAAATAAAGTCTGCACACTGCACTGCTCCCTTTTACCACCGTGTGACACTTATCATCACATCATCACATCATCATTTGAAAGATTTTACACCCTTTATAATACATTAATGATGTATTACATTATCAAGGAATAGATTACTATAACATTAGTCTGAAGATGTTATTACAGCATCCAGCAACTTATTACATTAACAGTTTCTATTATATTTCTGACTCATTTAGCATTTAGTGGGATTTTATTACATTGCCCAGAAGTTATTACATTATCAGTGGCTACACTCCAAAATGAGAAAGAGGTGGCCCCTGACCAGACTGTGCTTTTTGTAGTAAATTCTATTTTAGCATAAACAAAGCCCTCCGAAATAGCTCCTAAGAATAACTTCCATGGAACAAGTTAACCATCTTTCAAGCATTCTTTTTAAATGTATGGAAACTATAACAAATTAAGCTTTTCTTATTGTACACATGCATTGGTAACTGTTACATATGAGTCATAATACACAGGAGGGTATTTCTCCTGAGATTAAGCTAACTGTAATGCAGCAAGGTACAAAGCATTTCCACAAGACATTCCCTCAAATGTCACTGCTATAATATGCTATAATGAAGAGAGTTTGTCTATGCCAAAGTCAGGTGTTACCTATAAATGTAAACACTCAAGATACTGTGAGGTGCTTTGGATAACAGTGTCCTTAAAATGGCATTACATTTATCTGAATACTGCTTCAAAGAAGACACAGACCAATTTAAAGACCAATTGCATATGCCATTTGGCATCATCGATAGGTGTGATGCAAAATGGCCACAGTAGAATGGCTCCAGGTGGGAACGGTGACACCAAGCAGAAGCAAAAAATTGCCATAGGGAATATCCTATGTAAAATATCTTTTTCTTTCCACATATCTACTGATTGTACAATCACATATGCCGCATTTCAATGGTGGAGCACAAAAAGGTGCAAACGATGTCCAGCTATGCTGAAGTGAGCAGCTGTTTGATCCTTCTGGAGTATGTAAAGCAACATTACTTTAGGAATAGCCATTTCTTTTTCAAGCCGCAAATAAGCAATCAATCTTCAGTCAGAGCCGGGGGGGGGGGGGGC
>CABFOQ010053423.1:24894-37547 GCA_900660455.1 Gephyroberyx darwinii
GTCCTCACTGTCAACTTCTCTCAGTGCACATGCCTGCCAATTTCCCATTTTTGATCCCTATCTAAATTATTTCCAGCTCCTAAATGTATTCAGCGAGCTTATTATGACTTTCATTTGGTTGTTCTAACAATGTCTGCAGGTGATGCGCGATAGAGAGCACACACCATTTTAATGGCCTATTTGTTGCATTCTCTTTAGCGGGGCTTCCAGGCATCGTAAAAGCCAAGCACTTTGAGGACAATGACGGATGATGCAAATTGAAAAATGTTTTTCCTCTTTCCATCCTTGCCAACATGTTCTGTCAAGGTTCTGGAAAGGGCTTCCACATGTGGGAATTCAGAGGTGCACCACTCTCTTAATTAGGCTGTTTTGTCATGTACTGCTCCATCTGTCTTGCGCCTTACTGCAGCAGAGAGAGAGAGAGAGAGAGAGACAGGCAAAAAGATAGAGAGAGGGAGGGAGGGGGAACCACTCCTCCTCAATACCTGTACAGCTTGCACCAGATTATCAAAGAGCCAGTTGGAAAAACTGAGCTTTAATGATGGCTAACCAAACGCGGAACGCATGAAATATAGAGGACAGGCCCTCCTCCTGATGGCTATGCTGGAGCAGGTGCAGGGGGAAGCTGCTGGGAGAGGAGTCTTACAACAGGCTATAAAAAGAAGCTGATACTTGGCAGCAGACCGAAACAGCAGGGCTGACCCAGCCAGCAATGTTTGTTAAGGCACACAATGGAAAAGGAGATTTATAGTGAAATTTTAAACTGATGCATGGGGAGAAAAGGACATTTACACCATTTCCAAGAGAAGAAGAATGAGACCTAACTGTAACTGTATTACCATAACTTCCTAAACTAAAACGATGAGGTATGCGGTGGATGGCAAACCAAATGTTCATTGCTTTATAGGAGAATGACAGTAAACTCCGCCACTGCTGCAGTTTGAGTATACTGTCAACTAACTACTAAGTACTGAACTGAGTTTCTTTTTGTACCGCCATTCCATGAATGTTTTTGCTAGCCTGTCAAACATCTTGATGATATAATGTTGTATTATTAGACATTATACCATGGCCTGGGAGAATACCCAATTGGCTGTTGGGGTGTTGATTAATTTCAGATAACCGTACAGCTCTGATATAGTGCATGTATGTGCTAATGTTACAATTGTACCTATTAACGACTGATTACCGTGTAACCATAGAAACTGTTTGACAGTAGCAAAAACAGAGATCGACATTTAACGGTTGTATACAGCTAGCTAGAAAAGATCAATTAAAACATGAATTTTAAAATCACTTTTGGGAAGCAACAGAAGAAAAGTTAGAGATGCAAAATAAGATGAAGTCTAAACCTAATGGTAACAAAAGGCATTGGATATTAACAGAGGAACTGAACAAAATAGGACAGGTATGAAATCAACACAAAGAAAATGACCTCCTGGGCAGTGAATACGCTTCACAACTACCTCTTGGCTAAGGGGATGAGCCTGGCAAACTATGACGAGGTTGCCCCAAATAATATCCTGCGGGGATATTAAGTATCGGTCCAGACATCAAAGGGATCTGAATACAGTGTAGCAAGTTTACTGGCACTGCAGGCACTTGGCCAGGCAACCTCACCAGGTCATGGTTCATTCTCTGGGAGGATGAAAATGGGACAGCATACGTCTGCTTGTCTCATAACCCGGAAACAAAAAAACATAAAAACCCCACTGATCCAAGTAGAGAGTCCTTGATTCAGGTTTGTGGAGCCTGGAAATCTAGCATGACAGCGACTACAGAAATCAAGGGGAAAGGAAGAGGAGCCAGTTACTGCTGTGTGGTCTTCGATCACGCTCGCACATCTTTAACCAGACACTTGAGACTTGACAGAGCATTTCCCAGGTCCCAGTCAGTGGCTGCACAACCTCAGAAGGAATTGTGTAGTATTTGCAAACCACAGCTTTCAACATCCACCATTTTCTTCCCTGTTTGTTCCTGGATGTTTTGCCGTCCATTGAAAGTTGCATCAGGTTTTTGGAATCCCATATTGGAACATGCAGTTTCAAACTTCTCATACATCTGGTCTGCTGTGTGATGGCCCATGAGAAAAGAAGTCAGATACCTTGTTTTCACTTGGTTGTCAATCCAGAATCTCATGTCAAGCTGGGTTTTCTTCATCTCATGGTTCAAACTTTCATCAAAAAGAACATATCCAGGCTCCATTGGCTTTGGCCTTCATTAAAGACAAAAAATGAGGGGATATCCCAAATGTGGCGAGGTATGCCACTTTCCTCTCCAGCTCCAATTTTCTCCCATGGCTTGTAAGAATAGTGGCTCACTTTTATTGTCCAGCAAATCAGCGCTGGATTTGAACTCAAGGTCTCATGGTGCCTGTGCTGTTAGTGGTTGATTGGTGGTGCTGACTGGATGAACCTGAGGACATTAGAGTTGCAGCTCCTCCTGCTGGGTGTGTTACTTGATTGCTGAAAGACCGGACCATCCATGACTGGTTGTTCTCCTTTTTTTATTTCATCTTGAAAATTCCAATTGATAAAACAGTGTAACCAGTATGTTGGGTGAGTTGGCTAGCCTCGAATATAGTGTCATCAACACTATACACCTGTTCATCATTCTGCCCTATGCATACAGTAGTGTCAACAAGAACATCTACACACATGCTATATAGAGTAGCCTAAAATGGACGTGCATAAATCAGTTGGCACCACACTATCATTGTATTATCCTTCCATCGCTTCCATTATCTACAAGTGCAACTCCGTCACCAAGCATTCTTGTTGAGTTGACTCAGCTGTTTTGATGGAAAAGTCACCTTTGGTACCGCTTACCTTTAGCATGACTTGGGAGCGCAGATTCCCCCATTGTGAAACATTGGACGTTTTTCAGGCAGACTTTGCGATGCGGTTGGTCCTTTTCTTATCCATAGCTGCACTTGTCGTTGTTGAGCCAGGTCTTGTTGAAACGGCAACCTCCAGGCATATTTCCATGAGCCGACAACGTCCACGGTCTTCATTAGCCTTTGCTCCTCGTGTGCTTTTTGCAGCAGGCTACTTCAAAGCGAGGCCGCTCAACTCAGAGAGGCTCCATTGATTCTCTCCAAATGATCACATCAAAAATATTTAAAAAATCACTGGTTTCATATTATAATTGTGAGATGCACCAATTAAATAAAGCATCTTCCAGGACTTCGTTGAAAATAACACAGCATGTTCAAGGATTTTCAGCACCTGTGCAAGCCCTGTGTAATTACACACCATGACACTTAGACTTGGGGAGACGGGGGCATACATTAGGTCTTGATTTGCTGCAATTTTTATCAACTGACATTGTTTTATTATTAGCCAACCACTGTGTAAATATGGAGTTCTACCTGCGCATTCCTAACATGGAACTGGGATTGAGCTCAATGCTACACCTGTCTCACTACGACTGCATGCTAATTGATGTTTCCATTGAAAAGCGCTAGCCTCAGTGCTAACAAGCGGAACCACAAACCTCATTTCCCCATCTACCTTGTCTCACCTTATGTTATCTTACCAGGGCTCTGTATGAGTTAAAGCAGTGCTGCATTGTTTCGCCATGCTACACTGTCTGTCACGCTGGTGTTGGTCGGAAGACAATTCAGACCTAGCCAAGCAGAACCCGTGTCCACCAGGGTCTCGGGATCGGTTACAGTTGCCGCACCGCGACCTTCGCTGAGCAGCAGAGTACTTGTGTGCGCGTTCAGTCTCATGTGCACTCACATACACAATCAAATCAAACACGCGTCACGTTTGTCCCTACAGTGTTGCTCTGACGGAGGAGGTGAAGAACCATATAGGCTAAAGCTCACCTGGAACACCAATAAACAGAGTGTATGACAAGAGCCAGCAGAGACTCCCATCTGCTTGTGAAAATACAGAAATTCAATGTCAGCAACTCTTCAATTTTCTTAAATATTCAACTTACAAATACACATCCAATACACATCCAAGCAGGATCTTGGATAGACACACCTCACCCTCCCAGTAACCAGAAACCAGCACCAACTCCTGGGTTCTGGATGCAGATTGTGCCAAGCAGCCAGAACCAGGAGCACAATATTTCTCTCACGTTGTTGGTCCGTTTAGTTTATTTTGTCCTTTCAGCTATTTATGCATCCATTCATTGATTCAGTAATTTATTCCTTCAAGTTTGCTGTGGATGTGCAATACCAGCCCAGTATCAGTATTAGTCAGATACAGGTAAACACACTAAACCAACTTTCTGTTCTGGATATTTACAGTGTACTCACTCGTCAGCCTAAAGGTAGGATTATAGTATGCCTAATTCCCTTAGCATACCCAATATCTCAACTACCATTACAAGCCTCTTCATTATGCAATGTTTAGCCTCATTGTGTACAGCCTGCCAGTAGATAATCTTCATTATTGATTGGCAGCGTCTTCTTAGAATAGGGTAGGGGATAAATATGCTTTCTCTGTATCAGGCAGAGCACAAAGTCAGCAGGGCATTAATTACATTTACCTGGGATTTAAATAAAAGTGCTACAGTGCATAGCGCACTTAAAGTGGTAATTGATTTAGTCTCCATCTTTGTTGCTAAGCGCTCATCACTAGGCTGTTTGTGCGCCACACTTCCGAGCGATCACATGTCAATCAAACAGTACTGTGACGTATTTTTTTCCTTGGATTTTCCTGTTTATGGAGCTTGACGCCCCGTAGGTAGTGTTCTATTCCTGAGAAAATTGCTGTTGCCTCTACGGGGGAACATTGAATGCATCACTTTTTTCCCAGGAAAGGCCCACCAGACATCAGGTGATTAGAACAGCAAATGTAGATTTCATGAACTGGATAGAGGTTGATTCACTATTGTGTTAAATCGATTGGTGAGCGAGAGTAAGTGGCAAAACAGCAATTTATCGATATGAAAATTATTATTAATTATTGCTCAAATGCAATGAGAACAGCTAAAAAAAAGTCTCCGTTTCTGTTATGTCATTGAGGCAGTCATGTTTTATAGCTAGGGTCCCAACCTGCCTGTGGCCATTTACCGAAATGCTGAACCAGTGGAAATCCCCTCTGGAATTGCTTCCTGTTACTACAGCAACAACACTTGCATAACTGACAGTGCGGTAGCCTCAAGTCTTCCAGCACTGTCCATTCCACTCCAAGGAGCAGACAGCTGCTAACAACTCGGAGAGTTCCCTCGTGAAGCTTACTGCATTACACGATTACATGCTGCACGTTAACTTCTACCGTGCCAATGTGAAAGAGTGTGGTATATGAGTGTATGCTGTAGACTAGTTTAAAGTGCAGCTTTCGAGAATAATGGCATTGTCTTTAAAGTACTATTTAAACAAATGTAGTGTTTTTAAAGGTTTCGCAAAGGGGTTTCTGGTAGATTTCCAGACACTGGAGGCCTATGGAACTGATGAATCAACACAAACCTGCAGCCAAATACTAATACAATAATATATAATAATATAATATATATAATTAATAATTAATTATATATATGTATATAATTAATTAATAATAATATATAATTATAATAATATAAAAAGCTTCCCAACAGTATAAAGCCCTATTCACATGGGACTGGTATTATGTGGGGACCTCAGGCAATTAATGAACCCCCCTGCCCTAACCTCTGCGTTTCATTAAACACATATGCAAGGGATAATCAAATTTCATGAAATCTTTGAGGCCCCGCCCCAAAGTTTCTTCCATTTTTTTCTCCTATAGGGTTTTCTGGGAGTTTCTCCTCGTCTCTATAGAGGCCTCAGGTTGGTGGTGCCGGCCAGGTTAGCCTACCTGTTAGGTGTTAAATCTTTTCAGTCCTCTTCTACCTGTTACTCTGTTTTCATGTGCTTCTGTTGATTGATTCATAATTGATAATTGATTGTGTCATAAATTTGATTGTCTGACAGCCTGACCTAGTTGTTTGTGATAAAGGGCTATATAAATAAACTCGACTTAAATCAACTTGTTTTTCATGACAGGAGCAAGAGAGAAATCACGCATCTAGAAGAACAAGAAAAATAAATTACACATAAAAAAAAAATTATGCCTGAAAATGCAGTTCGATTTGTATAGGATTAGTATTATCAGGGGACCTCTATCTTCATCAAGATGCGGTAGGTAGTTTGCGCTGGAATTTTTACTTCACAAATTACTGACATGGTAGATTGGCGTGGGATTAATATCACCGGCTACCTCTACAATCATTACAAATCACCAGATGTCCCTAGGTAACATTAGACCTGTGTTAATAGGGCTTAAGGTAATCATTAATTAATTAATTATTTTAAGGAAAGAATGAATTTTAAATCAAATGCCATTTGATCTTCATATAATACAAAATTTAAAAAAGTATACAAGTATACAAGTATATTGCAGAAAAAGTGGAGTTAGTGATGGTAAAATTTCCTTTATCAGACTTGGCTAAAGTTTTTCAGACATTAATTCATGTCCAGCTCACATCAGGTCACTACACTAGATGTCAATACGTTTTCAGACCAGACCCAGCTTTGTTTTGGAATGGATATACATCTGGTATGGGACACAACCATTAAGGTGTAGCAGATAGAACCCAAAAAAATATTCTGGCAGCAGCGCATCATTCATTATTGATTTTTTTTCCTTTGCAATCTCTTTCCAGTAAGCTTTCAAAGACAGTGCGTAGATTATTTATTACCATTATGTATTTGTCATGAAACTATTCCCAGTAGTGTTTGGAATTAAAGCGTCAGGGATGGAATCACACGGACATGACAAATGCACAGAGGAGGTCTTAGAGGGGGGGTTCTCTTTCAGTGCTTTGATCATAGCTTTCTTTTCAGTCCTCCGCCATTTCTCTAGGCTGTGATGCTGACGATTGTCTCCTCTGTCTGAAAATACTCCTTTTGTTTGTTTGTTTGTTTGTTTGTAGGGGGCTAAAGCATATTCACCCCCTCTTACGTTGCATTACAGGTGATGGAAGGTACTGCAGCTAAGCTTGCGCAGTGTGATGCTGAGATGCTGGGGGAATCCCCCCGGACAAGAGATGCAGCACCCAGGTGCAGGAGATCCTTTCAAAAGGAAGACAGCCTGGGTGCCCCAGTGCGGCAGTGGAGCACATGTATTTTTCAAGGTTGTGGGTTTGAAGCCAGCTTTCAGTCTTCTGTCTCGTCTACCCCATATATCTCCACTTTGCCATACAATAAAAACACTCTGACAAAAAGGCTAGAGCAAGATGTAGCAGTGCAAAACTCTGAAGTCTACTTCAGTTCCCGTCTCTTGTGTGGGAGTCAACAATGAAGTGGCTCCTCTGTTCCAGCGTTAGAAATTGATGCATTAGGGCTTTTATTTTCCCACATGCCACTGTATTGTGATTTCAACTAAATCAGCCATGGATTTGCAGTGAAATTGAACCATTTGGGGGTCATAAAGTCAACTGTACTGCACTTTAGCTCTCACTAACAGGGAGACAGTCCTGACTTTCAAGAGTGCAGGGGGAGATGAGTCGACTCTTTTAGGATTGAGTCGCCATCAACTGCAAAACAGAGCATCTGAGAAAATACGAAATCCAAATTCTAATAATGTTGCTGTTGTTGTCTTACTGCAAACAGTTCAACACTATTACCTTTTTTATTGGATATGACTGGCAGCAACTGAAATTATTATACAGGTGTAATTTAAACTTTTGAATGAAATAATAAAGTGATGCACTTTTATTGCACCGTGACATACGGTTCTGGTTTTATTTATTATTGCTTGTGCAGTTCTGGCCAAGATTACTTGGCCTTTATTGTTTGATCATGTGCTGTTGTAAATTGACAGATGAATGTGTGAAGATCGAAAGTTGTTTCAATTTCCAATTATTTCAGATGATATCGTACATCTGCGTAAAAAGGGTGACAATAATCTTGGGCAGAACTGTATGAGCAATAATAAATAAAATCATTCACTATCACAGCTGGAAAACAAGACTTTACTTCACTTAACATAATGCTGTTATATCACACAACCATGTACGTTAATACCTCAACATGTAGAGATTTATACTTAAAGCTGCACTGAGGAATTTTTCACACTGGTGGTTCCAAGTGGCAGCACAAGGTCATCCGAAACCCCCAAAAATCCTACGACGCAACGTGAATCTTGTGATCGCTTTATACCAAAGGGACAAGACAGGCAAACGGTCTAACGTCAGTGAGTCCAGCTTTCTCTGGATGAAGTGCCCGCCCACTGCTGTTCAGGAAACAGTTTGTATTTCGCTCTTAAATTTTAAGTTCCTGTGGGTGAACCCGACACATTGGGGCGAATAGGGCAAATCTATAGTGTCTTAAATAGAGGGCATGAGAGGCTCTTATCTACTGCAGCCCTACTTGGTGATTTAGGCTGATAAAATGTGTGTTTTTGCATGATAATCTTGCTAGTAGAGCTTTAAAGGAAAATGACACCGTAAAACAGTTATTGGTGATGTAACTTGCATTTCTGGGTTGCATTTTCTGGTTTGGTGGAGTATGGATAACTGGCCAAACACAGACGGCCTGACATGATGTTGAGATATTTCAAGTGCAGCTGCGATGGAGTTTGATAGCAGAACATCGATCTAAAACATCAACGGACAACGTCAGTCCCTCAGAATCAAATAGCAAGGGCTTCTTTCTAGACCAACGGTCACCAATCATACAGGGAGAAATCCATCAGAGAAGAAGAAGCGATACCAGCGACAGGAGCCTCAATAGACCAGAATGCAATGCAAGCCACCAGACATGCTGGGTCTTGAGTAAGGGGCGCAACTCTAAATGTTTCTCAACCGGAAAAACTCTCTTGCTGTTACTATTGATCTCTCCATCTACGTGTAAAAGTCCACACCCCTTCTCTGGATGGTGTCTAAAGGCATTCTGGGAAATGTAGGAAATCACTAACTGAAGTAGAAGAGGATGAGACAGATTGAGGGAAAGTGGGTACACCAAAAAAAGTAAATTACATCACTTGCAATTAATTGAACATCACAGAAGGTGCAATTTTCCTTTAAACTCTTTGTAGCACCACGGTCGTTTCCCATTCTATTATAACTGAAAATTGTAAGACGATAGTTGATTATTATCCCAGTAAACACGTTACCCTGCCACTACATTCTCATATGTTGACCTTAGCTGGCTGGATTCTCGCATTCTGCTTAATGAGATTAATGCTACAGTGTGAATTTAACCGGCTCAATTACAGAAATAAACAAACAACCTATAACCTCTTATGCATTATTGAGACTGTGTGCATCGAGGCTATGAGAGTGAAAATACAGCGTCCGTATCAGGGGGGTTGGTTTTTTGGGCCGAGGTGTTGCATGTGCCACATATTGATTTTACCGCAGGGAAAGTGATTTATCAGAATTACCCGGGGATGCTGGACACCGCGAGCATAAATAACGAGGCGGTGCAGCCCTCGCTTAATTGGATAGACCTCTTCCGTCTACCTTCGAGGCTGCAGATACACACTCATTCACAGGCAACTATGACCATGTTGATTCCTCTCCCGCACCTCCCCTCTCTGTGGTTCGGACTCTGTCATGCACACCCACACACACACACACAGACACACTTGCACGCTAATTTGCTAAAACCTGGTTGTGATAAAGAACTCCGGGAATGAAAAGGAACGTCGGGAGAATAAACAAGATGGCTGAGAAAAAGGACTGAGAGTGATGCCGTACCCGCAGTGTGCAAATAATCCTCGTAGAAAAGAAAAGAATAAGAGAAAGGGAGAAATAAAAATAGCTAGAGATAGTCGAAACAGAAGTCGTTACTCATAATAGAATGTAGCTTTCTAAAAGAAGTCATTTTAAACAAAAACTCATTAAGGGTTTCATAATGGAAACAAATGAGGTCTTTATACAGTGGTAATCCCAAGTTCCTTGATTACAGTCCCAAGGAAGAGCAGCCATAACTTCATATTGGCTATAAAGTGTCCTTGCAAATGGCTAAACCTCTATGAAATAACACTGGACCAGCTGGGGAAATGCTTTGATGCACTGCAAAAATGAATCCATCTTGAATTTAGTTTATTTCTCTTTGCTCTCTTAAAACAAGTGGCAGCGGTTTCAATGCGATCCAGCTTGTGCAGAAAATCAGATCATGTTTCCGGATAATAGCTTAAGTTTCATTCAAAATTCCACTGAAACGAGCAACATTAGCTCAGGGTGTGTATTCGTTTTTTCTACGTGTATCAACCAAAAAAAACCAACTACATTGTATCTATAAATATTCTGCTACAGGGAAAAGCCACAGAACACCACTTCCCCTTTCCCCCCCCCCTCCATTTCGATTGGAGTGCTCTTCCACAATAAGTTGGACGGGATCCTCAAAGAGAGTTGGGACCGTTCCAGACTCTTATTAATTTGTTCCTCTTTTGGCTGCGTCTCCCGGTTAGCGCACCACAGAGACGGGCTGCTTATGAAAGTAAAAGCAGGATGGAGATAACGACCAGTTACGGGCAGATCAGCTGCTGTCCTGCATCCATTACCATGTCATTATGGCTGCGACGGTGACTTCACATTTTCCTTGTGACAAGGCAATGAAGTTAGCAATATGGCAGCATAGAGTTTCCCATAGACGTATGATGAGAGGAGGAAGTTTAGGATGTTACTGGATAAACAGGACAGTCTTGCTACTCTGGTATAAGGTTGTGAATTATTTGGTTTGTACTAATATTTATGCTATATTATGTATTATCTGCAGTATATATTGGGCAGAGATATAGTGTTGCATGCATTGCTCCTCCATCCCTAAAGTAGTAGTCCTTTTTAAAGTGCACTTCATTGGTGTAAAGGTTCAGTGTAGAGTGACAGGAGCGGCAGGAGAGGGAGGGAGGCGAAGCCATGGATCTGAACCGCTAATAGCCCAGTGCGCCATGGGGACACACCATGACCGCCGTCCCACATCACCCAGTGGAGCAACTCGCCAAATCGCCCCCAGGCCAGGGCGAGACGGACAGAGCTACCAGTTAACAAGGCTGGCCCGTGACCCTCACAGCGGCATATGGGCACGCTGATCCCCAACACAGAAACCCCCTTACATAGCGCCGGCACTGCGAGAACAATGTCAGTGCACAGTGGCTACATAGACTGGGAAGTGTGTTTTTGTGCTACAGATGCAAGCCAGGACCACTAATAACCTTGCAGTTAAGGAAGCTTCCATTTGATTCTATTTAAGCAAACTCTGCATTCTCAAACCCTCACCCCAGGCATTATTGAGCTCTCACAAAAAAGTTTCTCTGTATAACCACAATCTCACGGTTTCACTTCACTCCGCAGCCAATTTGTGGCCCCCTTGGTTTAGCTGGGACCGGGGCATTGGCTCCAGAACGGGGCCTGCTCGTGCTCGGTGAGAGGTTTAATGTATTTAGCATGCAAACATCCACAGTGGGAGTGCAAGGGACTTAGCCTTCACCGTGCCTTTTTTTGGATCCGAATACACGGGGTATCCTTCACATAAATGCTAAGTGGTTGCCGGGCAACACCAGGGATGTCAGGAGACGGTTTGCAAGGTAGAGCTCACTTACAACTTTGCACTTCTCCTGACGGCAGAACGAAGCAGCCATAAATCAAGACCGGAGTGAAAGAGATATTAAAAATAAATACGGCTCCCGTTGGATTAGAGCGATGCATTAGACGGTTCTAGCCTGCACGGGACCAAATATGTCTAAAAACAGCAGCACATGTCCAAATCAGTCATCTTGTCACATGGACAAATTATCCTGCCCTGCCATAATTAAACCACATGCTGCTGCAATGTTCACTGAGCAGGGTGACACATTAATGAGCCATAAGAACATGTTAAACGCACCATAAAAGGATGACATGGCCATTTATTCTAAAACGCCACTTACGGCGTCATATCTCAGTTGCTGACAGCTGTCGCGTACGTGGAAATGTTTTTGGTCATATGCGTTTCCTGCATGTTATCCGCGATTTGCCAAGAGCTCAATGGGCTAAAAGACAATGAATGGGTTTATTTTGGGCGTTTGATTGCCTGTGCCTCAAAGGGGAATGCAGTGGTGTGTGTGTGTGTGTGTGTTATTGCTCTCTCTATACGTTCCCTCCGCGGGCGTCTTCTTCGGGATTTTGAAAGTACAAGTCTGTCACGGCGGCAGATAAAAACAACTCTGATGACCTCGGCTGTCAGCTGAGCAGCCCCTCTCTGCCCCTGCGGAGGGAAAAATAAGACACTCCGGGAGCTCTGAGACACAGTAGGGACGGACGCTGAGATTACACTCACAGGCCCCCCCCGTCAAAACACCACGTATCCAATGCAGCTGTTTCAAAGGTGACTCCTATCGCCACCGCTTCATCGGCGAAGGAGGGAGCGCAGCATTCTGGGGACAGATAGACGGGTACCTGGAGATTATTAGTATACAGTGAGGAGAGACAGGGAAGAGGGGAGGAAGAGAGGTGACGACCATGAGTTGGACGTGAATCCACAATGTTGCGAGTTCAGGCCGGGAAGCCACCGGGATGTCCCACACTGATGCATCGCAAGACTTTTGTGGCATTGTGAGAAAGCCACTTAGCGTTTAGCGGGTTGTTTGTGTGGGCCTCGAGTTTCACTACACCAGTGTGTGTGTGTGTGTGTGTGTGTGTGTGTGTGTGTGTGTGTGTGTGTGTGTGTGTGTGTGTGTGTGTGTGTG
>CABFOQ010053424.1:0-16491 GCA_900660455.1 Gephyroberyx darwinii
TTCGAAAACATCACCATCTACAATTACTTCGTGTGGTCCCACTATTATTCCGTGAGTAAGACCTTCTTGGGTGCGGGACAGGCGAGTTTCGGAGGAGTGGACTTCTCGCACGAAGGGCCCGGTTTTGTCACCTGGCACCGGTTCCACCTGATCCAGCTGGAGCGGGACATGCAGGTGAGATATACAGGGGGTAATATTTCAACCAGGTAGTTCGGCCCCTTTTTGTGTTGCTTAATGTTCTGCCCTACAGGATATCAACTTGAAGATACAATTTCATGCGATAATAAGCAAGCACTGTTGAAAATGTGATTTTAAGCATTTTATCAGCACACAAGAGCGCCTGTTGGCCATTTATTTTCTTTTACTACTGGCATACTGTCCGTTGTTTGAAAAGGATTATAGTCCCTAAAATGTTTTTACAAAGGCTATTAAACAACTAAGCTAACTTTAATGCAAATCTATTCATTCATGGTAAATGAATAGATTCATTGTATTGACTTTAAGTGAAAATCTAGCGTATTAATATATTTTCACATTTTAATACATTATTAACATAGGGGCATATTGTTCCACAAAGTGTTATATGCTTACATCACAGGTTTAATTCCTTGGTTTTCCAGATTTTAGCTTTGGAAAAGAGCTGCTCACTTTCACAAAGAGTGATTTAAATAGTCACTTCTTTTTTTTTTTTTTTAACAACCAGGACATGCTGCAGGACCCATCCTTTGCCCTGCCCTACTGGAACTTTGCCATCGGTGGAAGCACATGTGACATCTGTACAGATGACCTGATGGGAGCCAGGAGCAGCTTTGACGTGAGCGGCCTGAGCTCCAACTCTGTCTTCTCCCAGTGGAGGGTCATCTGTGAGAATGTAGATGACTATGACACACTGGGAACCATCTGCAACAGTAAGAAGGTTTTAATCTACAATGGCTACCCTTCTTCTTCACTGATTACACGGTGGTCCTATGTGGAATGTCAAACAACAGGCATACCAACACCTGACATACACGTGAGGTAGAAAAAGGACAAATTCGCTCACCAGATTGGAGCTTTGGTTATACAAGCGTTTCTTAGAGGCGGAGCTGCTCTGGCGGCAGAAATAATCTCATTGGTTGAGCTAAACCTCAACGGGCGGAGCCAAAGAACCACCATTTTTCTGGCTAAGTAAAGTTAGATGGAAGCCCAGTAAAAAGTCAAGGTTTAAGAAAGAAGCTAGCTCATATCATGAAGCTTTGTGCTCTTTCTACTAACTGACAAAATGCAATCTAGCCATACTAAACAGGGTTAGCTAGTTAGCCTAGCTGACCTTCCAAGTTCAAACTAGCCATATTTGCCTATAGCTATCTAGGTAAACTGGTTAGCTAGCCTGCTGACCTTTCAAGTTCATGAATGCCACGGTCATGACTGAATGAAAAAGAAGCCGTTGCCATTCATATTTTTACTTATATTTCGACCAGAGTTTCTTCTGGGCCGTTCAAGTTTGCCAGTTGGCTCCACTCCACTAAACCAATGAGATTATTTCTGCCTCAGAGCAGTTCTGAAATGTGCATCTGAAAACCCAGAAAGGCTGTTGTATGCCAAGACGCTAATTGTTGTGACAGGTGCGTACGAGAAGCACACAGTGACACATTGTCTTAACCTCCACATGAAAACCCTTTTTGAAATGCAACGTTTCAGTCTGTCAGGCTTCAGATGCTGGATTTAACATTCCTGTTAAGTGAAGACAAACTACACTACAATGCCTTATCCAGTTCTTGCGGATGGATTTCGTTCCCCCGTCTCCTCCCAGGTTCTGAGACCTCTGCTATCAGGAGGAACCCAGCGGGAAACGTCAACAGGCCGATGGTCCAGCGTCTCCCAGAGCCCCAGGACGTGGCTGACTGTCTGCAGGTTAACATGTTTGACACGCCGCCCTACTACTCCACCTCCTCCGAAAGCTTCAGGAACACCATTGAAGGTGTGTGTGCTTGTGTTTTTGTTCATGTGTGTTGGATTTTATTGGTGTAGGCTATATAACATGCTGTATAGTATGCATAATGCTTTTTTTTTTTTATTGTTTCGGCAGGCTATAGCGCCCCCCAGGGGAACTATGACCCCGTGGTGAGGAGCCTACACAACCTGGCCCATCTGTTCCTGAATGGGACGGGGGGACAGACTCACCTCTCCCCCAACGACCCCATCTTCGTCCTGCTCCACACCTACACCGACGCCATCTTTGACGAGTGGCTGAGGAGACACAGTCCAGGTATTTTAGTGACCACTTCATCTCGTCTGTGTTTTTTTCCAATTACTATTTGGTCAATGTGTTTGCCTTCCTAATAGATTTTCACATATCCTCACCAAATACATACTGAATGAGATAAATATCAATTATATCACATGATAAAGCAATGTTTTTTGTAGGCCGACTTTAAGTTCCTAATACCTTACAGATTCAGCTGTGTACCCCGAAGAAAATGCCCCCATTGGTCACAACAGGGCCTACAACATGGTGCCTTTTTGGCCCCCTGTTACTAATGCTGAGATGTTTGTGACTGCCCCTGAGAATCTTGGGTACTCTTATGAGGCTGAATGGCCAGGTATGGATTTTGGATTACTTTTAGTCTTTGTATAAACCTTTGATGCAGATGACAGGATGATAATCATCGACTTCTACTTTTCCAGGTCAAGCTTTCACTGTGACTGAGATCATCACCATGGCGATTGTCGCTGGCCTTGTGGTTGTTGCGATCATTTTTGCTGCCTCTGCATGTGTCGTGCGTGGCAAGTCTTACAAGATGGAGGGCCGCCAGCCTCTGCTGGCAGAACAGTACCAGCGTTACGATGATGACAAAAGCCAGTCTGTAGTCTAGGATCCGTACTCAAACATCAGCCATGGCTATGTGCGTCTTCTATTTCCTTACTTTTGAACTGACATGCAGCTGTGCAAATGGTTAAAGCCCAAATATGGGATTTTATGAGTATTTCACTTATGAACATATACACATAGATTCTTGAATGTCAGGAGGTGCTGAAAAATAACGTTTTCGCAACATTTGTATTTCTTCAATACAATGAAACAAACCCATAAATAAACAGAGTACATCAATTATGGGTATAGGAGTGTAGATTATTTTATGGTGCAGCTTTTCAATGGAAGATAATATCATTACAGCTTTGTCAGGCAATTTGAAAATGGAAAATGTTTTCATTTCAGTAAAATGAACACAAACCAAGCTAGTTTTGGGTTGATATGGGTGCCACAGGTGGCGCTGTACTTTGATTCTATTTGGGCCTTTAACAGACATTTGAAATAGAGTTTTTGGTATCACCGATGTTGCATTGTATCCAGTCTTGCAAGCAATTCTTTATATATAATGTGCTTTTTTAAGTGTTTGTTGTATTTCTACCTGCTCACTTCCAGAGTGCCTTGATGTGTAAGTAATGTAGATTCTGACAGGGATGATCTGTAAAATGTATCCACATTTCAAAGTACCAAAATTTAAAATGGGGTAATCCATGCAAAAATTATAAAAAGCTAACTTAACAATCTAGCAATCCAATATATATATTATATACAATATATACAATATATACAACATATCACATTCTTTTTGTGTTTTTAAAGTTTAGTTTAGTGAAATGATAAAACTGATAAAATACAAAGATACTGTCCATGTAACAGCCAATATTTTCAAATTAAGGATACAAATTCTTCATGTTAAACGTACAGCACTTTACTTTTGAAATAAACTTCATTGAATCAACAGCACAGCTACATACAATCAGATACAACAACAAAAAGGCAAATTGACATTTCACAATCACCCTTCTAGCAAGGTGGAGTTGTGATACCCACTAGGGGGTGCAATAGTTCAATCTCTGAAACTGTCCCACCCGTTCCTCATGGAAAGCAGAACTTGTTGACTGAATGAAAAGTTGGTAATATGCTTTTTTTTTATGTTAGTCACATTAATTGTCATAGTCTGAACTGTTAAGATGTTTATAAATGAAGAATAAAGGAGGGGAAACCAATACATGATGAAAAACTGGAGCTGCAGACGCCCTCAATGATCATTGTAACAGGGCTGTGCTCCTGTGAACTCATTGAACTCTGCACCAAACCTTCCTGAAGTGGGTTGTTGGCGTGGTCTGATTTTGTCTATGTTATGGTAATACATTTCCAAAATGCTGTTGAGTCTGGATGCATGTCGTCAGATAAATTGATTAAACTTTTTCTCCAGTTAACCTGCACACCCAGTGGTTTTATTCGAGTTTTACATAATGTAATAAATACATTACCTTACATTTTGAAATAGCCTGTCACGGTATATTCATGAATACGATTATCATATGTCAGGTGGTGTTCATGGCCTTATATATATATATATATACCTATAGCCTGTTTCAAAAGTAGGTATAAGGTTTTGCATTACTGTGGAAAAATAATTTGTAGTATTAATAAACGATTACATGTTTCATATTATTAAATGAGTATAAATTAAGTATTTTGTTAAAAACTACTAATATGTTTGTTTTATTTTATTGGAAGAGTTGGGCCCAGCTACTTGTCCGGTGGGTGGACCTCTGCTGTCACACCTCACCTGTCTGGTGTCTGGTTTCAGGGGACGCTCCACTAGGGAGGGTCCAAGCCAAGCACGTTGTCATTAACCCGTCTGTCCCGTATACTGCCCGGACGCTTGGATGGAGGTCTGTCTAACTAGACCTGCCCTGCCCGTTTGAAGTGTCTTCAATGGAACTTTTTCTTTTTGCTGCGGACCGGTTGAGAACTGGAAGTTGCTAGTAGTGTGTTTGTTCCAACTGTACCACTGCCTTGGCTACTGGACTGCTCGTCCCTGGATGTGTGACTAAGTCCTCCTCTCTCATTGGGAGTATTTCCGAGGTCGGAGCCCAGTAATTTGCTGTGCTGCCTGCTCCAAAATCAGTGAAAACATATCATTTCTCTGGCATTTTTACCCCTACCATGGACGAGGACGGCGTCTTTCCCGATTTTAAGGATATCGAGATAAAGTTGGGTCGCAAAGTCCCCGAGAGTCTCATTCGGTCTCTCGTGGGAGCAAAACATGACAAGCACGAGAAGTCGGCAGCGCCACATTTTGTGAAGAACCGTGCAAGTTCTGCTGACTTAAAAAGACTGGAGAGCAAAATATTATTCCTGAAACAAGAAATGGTAAGTGTTTCCATCTGAACCTCCCTGTGTACTCTACATCTGACTTAACTGAGTGAGAAGTGAAGAAAAAGTTACATTAGCTTTTAAAGAAAAGCTACCAACATTGGTCTCTGATCCATAAATCTCCCACTGTGTGCTGCAAACCATGTGGCACATGTTTGTGATCATTTTCAGCTTGCTATTAAAAGTTCACTGACTTGTAATTTCAAGGGAGGTCACTGCATGTGAAGAGACTTGTTCTCAACGGGCCATATGTCCATGCTGTTCATTTCCTCACAAGGGCTTATCCACTGGAGAAGCTGCATGTGTGAGAGGCTAACTGTCATTATCATTTAGTGTAGTTTTATCTCAGGTACATTTTAAATAAAAAATGGCATTTCTGCTGTCTGTAATGGGGCTATTGTATTGCATTCTCTGGTAGCCCCAGTGTTGGTCTGTCCACAGGAAGTGGCTCAATACAAAGCAGCCCTCTGTATCAACATGTGGTTGTTAAATGTTAAAATCCAGTGATAAGTGTCGTGCCTCATTCTCTTTAAAAGGTACTGTGAAACCAGCCTGTTGGTGAGAGCCATTCACAGCTGCTCACCACAGCAATTGTCAGAGCAGAGCCCTTTTGTTGAGGAGCCGTCCTCACCTCAGTCACTGACATCCTCCCTTGTGATTTAAATCAATCTGTGAAATTGGACATGAAAACCAACCCCGCCCGTGTGGTCACCTTTTCACGATTACATGGCGTTTTTTTTGTTTTTTTTAAATTTTAAAAAAACACATAGTGTGTTAGAAAATTAAAGATTCCGCAGGTTGTTATGTTGCCACCTTGTTTGATTCAGAGTCACAGCAAAACCCCATTTCAACGACAGGTCACCAAAGGTAATAGGATTTCCGAGCAGATGGCCGAGTTGACAGACCGAGTTCAGCAGACTGTATCAACTGACCAGCTGAGGAAACCTGCAATCCTCAGTGAACCTTTGTGTTGATGGGCTTCATTTTATACTGATGTGAAGGATTGAACGAGACCTGAGATATGGCCACAGTCATAATGTAGGATTTGATAAAGCAGATGCACGCTTTGTCTTTCTGTAGCAGCCTACGCTTTTATTTTGATAAGCTGATCACCCTCATTTTTCAATTTTCTATTACGGGCCTCCTACCGCCAAGTATTGCTGTCTAATACGGGCCATCTTGCTCTTTCATGCTGCTGTCACTCCTTACATGTACATCTTAATCTCTAATCCAACCAGGCAGCTCTTCTCTTGCCTGGCGAGGTTTGAAATGAGCAATATTGAGCAAAGTTTCGGAATCATCCTTCGTTAGCCTCAACATGTCATCTTCCAAGTTTAATATCACTAACCACTACCCACAAAGCATGCAGCACAACTCATCTTGTGACACCCATCCACTGGTGCCGTCTTAATTAATTTGAGACGGCTATTTGGAGTAAAAAATTCGAACATGGCCCCCCCCCTGCTTGGCTTGCACATGTGCACAGAGCGGATGGCTATACTCACAAAGCAACCCCACTGTCGGCATTAGGAGCTAAATAGAGGCTGAATGTAAATCCACTCCCAAGAAAGGCTGTTTTATCAAGCCAGCTGTCTGGAACATTGTATCGGCCCTGTCTGCCCCCATCTGGCTTAATGTGTTCTGACTGTGGCGCGGCTGTTGCTACTGTCCATGTACGCATTTCAGCCAATTAAATGACACCATAGGCTGACCCCCCCCCACCACCACCCCACACACACCATAGGCTGACCCCCCTCCCACCACCGTAGGCTGACCACTTCCATCCCCAATCAATGGCATGGTTGTAATGGTAGGGAGTTAAATCAATGGCCATACTGTGTATAGTAGACATATCATTCATCCTGCAAACCACTGACCATGTCTTTTTCCGGCGCCATATAGTTATGTCTCTTTTCTTCCACAGGAAGGCCTGATACTATAAATGAAAGCGACACATGGTGCACTGTACACGAGAGTGGACTGAAAACAGCAATTTATCTCTTATCTCTCTCAGAAATAGCTAAGGCACATTTTAGAGTGTTGCAGCAGGGGATGACTATTGTTTTCTTGTGTAGAATAAGAATAATTGTGTTATTATTACTACCCTGTATTCCACTTACACGTTGATATGAAAGCATACTCTGTCATGTAATGAAATACCAATAGAGTTATATGCTTGATCCATATGTACCCTGTCTTGATGTGAATGTTCTTTCTCCAACACACAGGCGCATCTGCGAGCGATCGACGTGAAACTGATGCAGCAGCTCATGTCAATCAACGAGGGCATCGAGTCCATCCGTTGGATAGTGGAAGACAAAGGGGGTGTGGCCAGCCAAGAGGGCAGCCTCACGGGCAGCCTGTACAGCCTATCAGACAGCCAGGACGGTACTTCTCTGCGCGGCAGTTTCAACAGTTTGAATGACGGTAACAGCGACGGGCTAGACGGTATATCTGTGGGCAGTTATCTGGATACGCTAGCGGAAGACCTCCCAGACCACCCGTCACCCACGGACATCGACAGTATTGTGGATAAAAATGTTATTGATGGCGATACTTTCAGCAAATCGCCACTGAAACTCAGGGTGGAATCAGACGAATACTACTGCTTTGGATAACGATGACGAGAGACTACTGAGATATTTTGTGAACAAAGATTTACAAAGCGGGGAAATTAACACAAATGACTGATTTTTTTCCTGTGTGTGTATTTCCCACATTGCTCCACGTTTTTCTGATGTCATTTTTAGTGACACCCAAGCGGATGCCAAGACTTGCTGAATGACTCCTATTACTTTGTACCTTGAAACCAAATTCCTTATGTTGTAGATGTAACACATTTTATCAAACTGTTGCCACCAAATACAAGAGAAAACACCTTAACAATTATTGTCTTAATGTTTTATCATGCAGAGATTAAACTGAAAAAAGATGCTCTATTATGCACTAAGATATTTATTGCGTATTTATTGCAAGGATAGTCTTATTCTACTCTGATACCTCAGCATTCTCCTTTTCACAGCTACTTCATAGATTCAAAACATGTAATGAAGAATGGGTGAATAAAAGCATCAGTTTCAGTGTTCAGTATCACAGTTACACACCCTAGTAGAAAGATCCTGCAAACCGGTCCTCTCGCTGACACACACCAATCCTGTTATCTGTGGCAAATTCAACTTGGACTTTGTTTCGGGGCGATCGGTTGATCTAAGTAAAGGAGTAGATTAGGATTTAGCAGCCATTTGGAAAATTAGAAATTTCATGCTGAGTGATTCAAGAGGCTAAACTCTTTAATGTGGCAAGAGTGGTCTGAAGAAGTGTTACAGCAAGTGCAATTTGCTTCCATGCCAAATCCTGAGCGCCATCTTTCATGTTCAGCTTTTAGTTTTTCTTTAATATTATTTTTCTGATGGTATTTTCTTAAATGTTAAACCTGTCAACAATACTAGAACTCATGTGGTTTTAACCACATGAGATTAGTTGCTTGAGCAGAGATGCTTGATTGATTGAATACCAAAGCCATGTGATTGTTTTACAGATAATTTAGGCCCATGGCAACACTTGTTCATACCAGATGGGGGGGATTTTTTTAAGGTGGACTTGTGTCAAACACATGTTTGTTTGTAGTGGGCACATTTTAAAGCTAGTTCACTGTTGTCACAATGTTTGACTGAAGTTTTAACAAAAGCTATTCATTTCTGTACCAAAATCATTTTACCTTTAAGGTTGTTGATTTGTATACCGTGTGTGTGTGTGTTATATGCTGCCTACTTTTAAAAAAAAATGTTGTTTTCAGTAGTTGCTGAATGATGTGTTGGGGAAATGAAATAATATATTGTGATTTTCTTCTTTCTCACTTTGTGTAAAATAGTTTTTATTGTAATCTTAACTGTTGGGTAACACGTTTTTCTCTGACCCCATTATGGAGTCCTAATGGGATGGAACGTGAACATTGTACTCTCCTCTCGGTACATTTAAGTTAGAATAATCTCATAATAATCAAGTTGCAACTTGCGGTACCCTGTTTAATGTAGCACGGAAAATGGGCCCCATTAAGTCAGTTTCTCACCCCACCTCACATTACTCTGAGGGAATTTAGAGGGCGGAATAAGCGGCCATTTTCTGAATTTAGAATTCAGAAAATAATCTTCCTAGCTTTGTGTTTTCTCAAGACTATTAGCAGAGGAAGACCATTTGGAATAATATTTAGGATAGCATAGCAAGTCTTATCGCAGACAGGCATCATGTTACTACCCTTTAGTATCCATTGTCAGAGTGCAACGCTCGGACCAAGTCGATTGAAACTAACACCAATCAAAAATGAGACAGAATAGGAACAGGAAATGCGAGACACACAACATATTTTATTGTATGTTATTGTATTTTTCTTCATCTCATTGGCTTCTTTCTGTATTTTATGGGATAATTTGAGTTCCAGACAGACTGTATACAGGGAAAGTCATTACTGGAAAGTTGAGAGCCCTGGTCTCCATGGCCATGGGGCGTACTTCCACCATTTCCCAGACTAGGATGACACCCTCTTTATTTAGGCTGACATCGGGCCTCCGCTTTGGAAACGTCGCCTTGTTTGATTAGCTGCGATTTATTCACTTCTTAAGGAGACTTGCATGAATCTCTCAGATAAAGTTCTCACAGCATTTGGAATTGGCATCCATCAAAACAGCGACGGAGGTTTTTGGATATTTCACGGGTGTGTTGTGTGACAGCTTTCTTGCATTATAAGGAATGCACAAAATACTACACAGGTTTTAGTATTCATGGAAGATTGGCCACAAGGTACACGTTTCATTATTCACCAGTTCCACACGGATATAATCACTCTATTTAGCCAGGCGCATTAAGCATACTTGTAGCTTTGTCTCACTTGAAGTGCAAAGCAGCTTTATTTGGTTTATGTTGCCCTTCCTTATCTCTCCCTCCCAGAGCCTTTGGCACACTTAAGCTCCCTGTCAAGCTAAACCAAGCTAAAGGCACTAAACCGAGGAGCCTTGTGAATGGCAGCATGACCCCTTGTGCCGCCAATTCAATTAAAAAGCACAAAAAGTTGTCACAACTACTCACATCTTCTTGTTTTAATAAATTTAACCATGATTGCACTTGAATAGAATTTTATGTTGAGACTAGACCTAGTGGTCCTTGAAGTAATTGAACGTACAGAAACAGGTTCTGCGAGTTTATGTTGTAATAGCCCTGAGTCAAAATTCCTTAGAGCTGCATGGTACACTACACAGGAACAGAAGTTGCCTTTTGGGCTTTTCCTGTGCCTTATAAATGTACCTTTCCTTTGTGAAAGGCAGCTTCATTTAACTCACAGCCTTTGTGATGAAAGGCGCTGTCTTTCACCAAATCATCCCTGTCAAATCTGTGAATATGGACACCGCTAAACATTGCTTCAGCTTAACATGTAAACTGTGGAAGGTTTTGGTGTTGCTCCAGTGTCTTAAGTAGAACGTTTAACATGTTGGGAAAAAAAGCTAACAGGTAGCCTCGAGATGAATTAGCTCAAGCTGGCTGTAACCACATCCTGTGCCGTCACATTTTATTTTCATCACATTCTAACCTGCTGGCTGAGTGATTTTTGCCACTGGCGTTGCTGATGTTATTTCAGAGGTGCTAATACAAAGGTGCTATATGACTCTCATTAGTTATCTACTGTTAATCTTGTTGTTTGAGTGAAGAGCTGACGTGTAATGAGCCGGTGATGCATGACTTTTTACAGCGCACGTAGTAATCATCTTCTACATTCCGCAAAAGTTTGTCAAATGTTTCAAATTATAGTCGCTCCCGTTCTGAGGGTGAACGACATGCAGGCTTTGTGGAAAGCAAACAAAGGGAGGGTCTGCTGCAGTCCCTTTGAGTTCGGGAGCAGAGTGCAAAACAATGATTTATTCATTCAACCGTGCAGTTAGTCCCCGGTTACTTCTCTGCAAATAATTACACTGCCATACATTTGAGAGAGGGGCTTCCAGCAGGGATCCATTAGCAAATTAGACACTGGGCTTGGGCCCGTGCCACGGGATGAAGGGAAACCAATACTGTGTGGTATCTGGGAAGCTGTCACCATGCTACCGAGTGGACACACAGGATACAGGATGTGGGTTACTGGAGTAGATTTGAGGGAGGGGGGATCAAAAGAGCCATAGACACAGTGGACCCCTCAGACAGGAAGCCACAGATACTGAGTATATAGACACAATTGTCAAGTTAATTTAGACTGGTTTGATTAGGTTTAGCTAGCGGAATTCTGTCTGCTTAAGCTTCTGTTATCTGCATTAGGTTTCCAACAACTTCTCATACACTGGAGAAGTAAATAAAGATCCCAGTTAGTCGGAAGAGATCGCGTTTCCTACACGTGACATTTTAGGCTTAAGAATGAATGTTTGTGGTCTGAACCGATATGTTAGTCTCTGCAATGCTACTCAAGTCATGATAGTTTTGACTAATGCTTTGCCGACGTGATAGATGTAGCGCATTAGATCCACCGTGTCAGCCTTATTACATTCCCAGATGCGGGCAGCTCCATATTGGGAGATTTATGAAGCCGTGGAAAACTTAATAAGGCCTGTCCCTTAGCACGAATATCTTGTTTCGTCTAGGAAAAATACTTAATGAATGTCAAGGTTAGCCGCACTCCTAATGTTGTGTTTCTCAGGAGATTTTCTGCACCACCGATGCGATGATATGCTCAACTTCAGCTGCACCGAACACTTAATTCCAATTAGGCTATTACATGGGTGAAAATCCTGGGCTATGTCTACCTCGTGCGTCAGGAAAACATCCCATTTCGGGAGTTAAAAGTCTCAAGGGTTCTCAGCTGGCCTCTTGCCAAATTGCAGACAGCCTCGTGAAACTTTGTTGGTCTTGGGGACCACTCTAACCAAATATGGCAGAAAAAGACTAGAAACAGTGCAAACAGCAGAGCTTAACAATGGTGGTCATCATGTCATAGATTCCTCTGCTGAGATTTAACAAGAACACCCATGGTAAGCTTCTGTAAACATTGAAAACTTCTGAGGAACCCAACGGCCAGCCTGAGAACTCTTTGCTCTCCATACTGGTCATGCCGCATTCCATTCATAGTTGTTGTTTTTTTGGAGAGTAATTTTTTGGTCACAATAAATATTTAACCAGTGCAGTGAGTATTGCAAATCATCCCGTGAGATATATTCTGGGCCATTTCCTCTCCGATATTTGGGAATCCCAGAGAATATCACATTAAAATGACATCTGAATTGTTAAGTGTCATTCACTTACAGTCATTAGTGTTGTGTTGGCTCACTGGGGTCCAGGTATGGATGCTCATTACTGGGGGCAAAGTGCAAGAGCAAAGGATGTAGAGATGCATGTGCACTGTGGAACTAAATTTGACTGTCAAGTTGAACATTTTGACTTTTTCCTAAAGACATATGAGTTTATTGGCTACCCCGCCTATCTGTGATGCCACTGTAGAGGTCCCATTTTGAAAAAAGTGATATTTCCAACATATTAAAAAAATACTGAAAAATAAATATAACTTTTTAAGCGTGCGCCTATCTATAATGAGAGATGGGCAATTGGTTGACACACCTGAGGCACAACTGACAAAACAATGACTGGTTTTGAAATGACACGCTTTCCATTGAATGATCTAACCAGTAGAACCAGTATACATTGTGATAATATCAACATATTTCTCAACTGTTCTGGTGGAAATTGTCTTTAGTACCTGAAACTAAGGATTGGCTAATTAGTAATTGTTAGTCACGCAGCAGGGTGGAACCGTAGATCAGGGTAGTCGACCTTCAGCCCACTGTTGTCAGAGGTTAAGGGATTGCCCTCTGAGCCTCTATCTGAACAGGGCAAATTAAGGAAGTACTGAAGTGCAGGGTTTACTACCAAGTTGGGTCTGTCTGGATGCACCAGATATTAGTGATCTGAAATCCTTAGCGTTGTCAGTACACTCCCTGACAGACGCATCACGTTTCATAGCCCTCCTCCTCGTGTCTCTGTTTCTCTTTTTGTAAAACCTCCAATATTTCTCTCATCGGTCCCCCATGCTTCGTTCTTTTCACCTTGATGTCTGCCGGGTCGTCCTGTGACCCTATGGCTGTGTTTGATGTGTTTCCGGGATGGGCGCCTCTCTCCTCTACCACACTGCCACGGGCCGACCCACTGAGCCAGCCGAGATTAAACAGCAGGCTACATCAGCCAGGAAGCTTCGACTGTCAGAGAGGAGAGAACAAAACAAACCTCTATCCCATTTGATCTCGTTTTCACTCCCTCACGCTCTTTCGATCCTGGCCTGGAAGCCTTTCCGTGTCTATATTAGGAATCAAAGGGCCTTCTACATAAGGCGCTGACCCTGTCAGAGCTTTTGAACTTTTGCTTGGCACTTTGAGAGCCAACTTGTTAGTCATGAGAGAGAGGGAGAGAGAATGTGAGCATGTGTTATCTGGGTTGCTTTGAAGTAAATATGTTGAAATTGTGACTTCCTCTAATTATTTCAACCATCTTGCAAATGTGTCTTCAGGGTTACCATATGTCATTCTGGAGATGAGTGGTGCAAGGCTGGACAGTTTTGCAAAAGCAGACACAAACTGTCTCCTAAGACACTGTAAGGGAGGTGATTCGTGGGCCATACATTGTCAGAAGGAAGGTACAGAGATGTACCGCTTGTCACTGAGGCTGTACCTTCGTCAGCAGTGTGGCGATTGTACGAGGTCAACAAGGACAATTATAAAACTACAAAGTACCAGGTGTGCCATGGCAAGGTATCTCATGGGGGGTCGAGAGCATGAGGACTTCAAAACAGCCAAACAGCAGCAGCTAGCTAGCCAGACAAGAGCGGTGTTAGAGTTAGCAGGCATAGTGTTAGGCACAGATCTTTCAGAGTCTCATGTGTAGTCATCAAGTCCTTCCAATTTGATTCACTGCTATGAGCTGCAGCCCGGGTTGTTTTGTTTTCCATTTTGACATACTTGACACTTTTAATAATCCAACTGTATAAATCTGACTGGAAGAAACCAAAGGAGACACGAGAGCTGGTGGCCCCAGGTGGAGCCAAGGCTTGGGCTGGCCTCTCCCAGACTGGTGAGCTCTGCATCCTACAACCAGCATTCTTCCCTCTGTCACTGCCACCTTAATGCAAACACTATTTTGTTAGAGAGAGAACTATCTATCAATAGAACTATCCTAGACAGCCATAAAGTATCTCCTCTCGTAACAGCGGCTTGCTGGTGATGGCACCAAAGTCAATGATCGGCCGATCCACTTAATGTACTCACTACTCCTATTAGTTCTGAAAAACATTTCTAAATGAAATGGCATGGACACACTACTAGCCCTCTAGATATTAGTTAGTTCATCTTGTTCTGTCTGGAGGTATATTCACTATTGATTATCTTGAGGAGGATTTTTCAATAAAGGATATTAAAGGATGTAGATATTTTTTCCTTAAAGCATTCCAAAATACTCATATAATTTACACACATTACAACAATGCCAGTAAGAAACAATATATGTCTGCTCATGACATTTTTCTCACTTTTTCAGTTTATATTAAGCTTAGATTCTGCAGAATTTCACATTGACAGTGTTGCCGCAAGCAGTGCGCTCAGAACAAGGTCATACAGTCCTTCCTTCAATCTGTTATTTTCTGTTGTCAGTCTTGTAGCTTTTTTTTTTTTAATTCACTGTCTGTCTGCCTTAATGGATTAATTTTGTCCCCGAGTCTCTCAGCCCTCTTGTCATAATGGGAGCCCATCTTCCCCAACAGCCTCGTCTGCTCTCCCTCATAAGCTGTCATCCTTGGTGGGAATGAGATGTGATCCTCTTGGGAAAGAACGGTGTACTCCCCCCATCACTGTCCTTCCCAGCAAGACCCTCCCTCCATCCCCTCCTGTGACAGTATTAGTTGCAGGGGACGATTTTTCTTTCTGCAGTTTTGTGTGCAGTGATTGATATCCTTTCTGTTGTCTGATATTCATTTGGTGAAATAGCCATTGCTGTACATGCATATTCCCTGTAGTGTGCAAAGTAATTTCCCCAAACCATATCACTACCTTGTGTTGGTGTTAAGATTAGAATCCACAGCAGTTTTCTTCATAATCCTGTTGTGGCTTATCAAGATACCTTTTTAGCTGTCAAGCAGTTTTCTTGTCATAGTGTAATTCCCCCTGGATTAGTGTATTTCTCCCTATTTCTCAGTCTTCTAGATGTCTCTGTCTGATCAATGTGAGATGTGTGTTTCAGCGGCCCCAGTTTGACGATTTGACACCGGCAAAAGGACAAAGCCGCGCTTGTCCGTCCCCTTGGCCCTGACGCGGTGAGAAGTACCAGAAATTGGGATTCACCGGTCAGTTCTGCGAAATGCCCTTGTTCTGCCAGGTAGAACTGATGGATGTAAACAAAGAAAAGCTCCCAGAGCCATCCAAGTTCAAACCTCAAGACGACCGCTAAAACCCTTCTCTGCATCTCAGAAATGGTGTAACAGAACCTCGAAGAGCTCCTGTAAAGTGCTTTGGTTCAAGAGGTAAAGGACCTCTAATATCCGGGGGGGATTAGGATGCAAAACTGGCACTGTTTCCTTGGCACCCTCTTAAAGCCCCCTCATTCAAATCCAAAGCTTCAATGAAAACACAACATCATTTATACTTGAGGGGGATTTGGATGGTGTCCACCACGGCAGCAGTGTAATTTTGGAAGGATTGAATTACCGTCAGGCCCCGTCTACCTGAGACTTTGCTAGCCAAAAAGAGATTTGGAGTTGTAGTGTAATTTTCAAAGAAGAGTTGGCTAGAGTTACCTCTTGACTCATTGTAACATATGAAGCGTATGATATTTGTGTTTGATTTATTGGCAAGAAAATTAGTAAATAGTAACCAAACTATCTTCCTGACACATTGTCGTCTTATTGCCTCGCTGAATGTCGCTGACACTTAATTCTCAGAGGAAATTGTTTGAAAATATCCCTACCTTTCCAGAAGCAGTCACTTGAAACCACATTCATTTGAATTGCACACTAGAAAGCTCTACAACAAAATGATTGCTGCAGAATTGAGTTAAATTCATTTAACATGAATTAGCAAACCCCGCTAGTTGAAGGTACTGCTCTTACTGCTCTCGCTCTCCTGAGGCGCACCTCGCCGCAAACATTTGACCCAGCCGTTGAACAGTTGGAAACCCACACCGTTCAAACAACACCACGCCTTTGTCTTCGACTTGTCTCTGATTACCCTAGCAGTAAACCTCCCAGCCCCCACATACATTCCCTGTGGGGATAGCCACCTGTCTCAGGCCGACTCCTGGGATGCCCC